>CACRXK020000090.1:0-125904 GCA_902702795.2 Paramuricea clavata
AGAAAATTACACTAGAAATCACAGCAAAAGTTGCAAGTGTAAACAGGCCATTATCATTATAATACCTTTCAGGACCTTAAACATCACCGACTAATAGCGAATTTCTAGTTCTAATGATTAAGAAATTGACACTAGCAAGATTACCTTGGCACACAACTGTATCTATATAACTTTGCATTTCCATCCACATGACAAGAATGTTGAGACTCATAACAAGATGGACAGTCAATCCAGTTCTTCCCTTTCATGGCCTCTAATTCATGCATCGCAAAGCACCACTCTTTAAATGCCCGGTGAAAAACTGCCACATTGATAGTTGATGACTACAAGGAAAATCATATTACTGTAAGTAAACTGGACTTATGTATACTTTATGTGATTTTTTTAATAAAACCAGATCTATACATATTTTATACAGTAACAAAAATTTTAACCAGTTTTAAAGTGCTTGTGTTTGTATGTATTTTATTATTGCATGACTTCCTGAGAAGCATCATATTTTGACAAAAATAATTTAGTGAAGATATCACATCAATGTACATTGTAAATGTACAGTCTCGTATCAATGTATAATTAACATGCATTGTTGACCCTTTGATGAATAAAACTGTAAAATTATTTAGTGTAAAACAAAGTAAACCAAAGAATATGTTGTATTACTGTAGGAAATTTTTCAAGTTGTTCAGTTTCAATCCACACAGGTGTTAAGTCATATTTTACATACTCTGCCTCTTTCACTAGAAATATTTCCCAGTGATCTAAGAAATGCTGTTTCTGATGTTCCAGGCATGTGCTTCCTCACAGAGTCCCACACTCTGAATAGCTGTTCTGAGAAAACATGATTAAATTGCTTTGGACTTCCAGGCCAATAACCCTCCATAATAATTTTCTCAAGTGTGACTGGTGAGAAATGCTCATCACAATCATTGCAGTAATATGAGCAAAGGAATAGATCAAATCGACCTTCAGTAAAAGAAAAATAAAGGGATTTATAGCTTTAAAACTATGGTAATGTGCTTTTAGAAGATTACTGAAAAGGTTTCTCCAGGAGGCAATCTGTGCCTCGATTGTATTGTGCTGTCTATAATAATGTACCGAACACCTGCTGATGAGCATTCTACAGTATGTGAAACACTGCATGTTCATTCAGTTGAATAATATACACTGTAGTAAAGTATGTTTCCTGTACAGAAATTGATGCAGTTAGAGAAGTTTCATCTATCTATTAGATAACTTTATAATACCTTCACAAGTGATCACAATACAGCTTTCAGTTTCAGATAAAACCAGTTCAAGTGTTCCTTGTCTTTTACAAAGCAAACATGCTTCACACAACAGAAAAGGAGCACACCTCTCTAAAAAAAGACAAACACAGTATAAAAGTTATGACTGACCACTTACCATCCATCTTGGTGGTTATATTACTGTAATTAATTTGTAATTTGATTTTAACCCATCAAGCACCAGCACTCTCCCCTTGATGAGTAAAATCGGGCAGTGTTAGACAGAGTAAAATAATAAAGTAGGGTGCATCAGGGCACAATGCAACTCAATGGGTTAACTAGACACATGGACAGATAGGTCAGTTAACCCATTAAGTGCCAGCACTCTCCCCTTGAAGAGTAAAATTGTCTGGCGTTAGACAAAGTAAAATCGTCTGGCGTTAGACAGAGTAAAATAATAAATCAGGGCACAATGCGACTCAATGGGTTAACATAACAAAAATTAATATATACATGTGAACAACATATGAGAGTTTTTCCAGGTAAATACTGCTGCTTGCAAGCTACCATTAGGCATGTGTTGTTTTCATACAGTACAGTACAGTAAGTCCATCTGTGCATGCATCAACATTTAACTTTCCTCTCATTTCAAGATCCCCGAAACAAGTGTTTTATTTTCAAATGACTGATAATTTTTATACAGACTTGTAAAGCCTAATGATCCATCTCCCAGCACAGTAGTTGTAGGGGGAATTTCTTGGAAAAACCCATTCGTCCACACATCTCGATCATGGAGAGGTTTCTTTTCGTGTAATTCAGCATCGCAGCTTGAACACATTAGCACTCTTGGACCACACTGATGACAACATATCACAGCAGTTTTGCAACCACAAATAAAACATAAAGCATCTGACGAAGGGATTGCATGGCACTCTAAGAGTGCTTTGAATATTGTTGCTCTGCTGCCTTCCCATGCACTCTCAACAGACTGCATCCGCTTTGCCCATTTGGACTGTCCACTCGATTTTATCTCTTCAGTCAATTCTTCACAGACAGCAATACAATCATCCAATGTCTCTGAAAAACAGTTACATCAATGTACAATAACTATTGAACACTATTATCTTGCTTAATCCAAGATAATAGTGTTCAAAATTGAAATACACACTTAAAACTTACTTGGGCAAGAGTTAACCCATATTAATTAAACACTGCATATAAGTTAATATAGTCTTATAGAAATGCCTATTAGTGGCTATAAACTATAAAGTGTAAAGAGCCTAAGTCAACATCATAAACACAATCAATATCAAACTATGTACAGTATACATATGCCACAAAACAACACTTCACAAATCTACCAACCTAAATTTGAAGAAGCGCGGTCTAAAGTTGACGTATCGTTCATTAAATCGGTAAAATCGCACGTTTTAGAAGTAAAACAAACGTTTGTATGATTGTATTTAGCTTTTAGTCTATTTCACGCAGCCTTTCACCCATCTTTATAAAGATGTTATCAGTTTACAATACTTATACATTTTGGTTTTACAATTTAATAGAGTTTATAATTAAACAAAATTTTTACAAACATTTTCAAATGCTAATAAAAGAATCCCCACCCTCCCTCCTTTAATATTACATTGTTATTTTGCTTTCTAACATAAATTTTTTTGTCTAGAGATTAATGCAAGAATGATGAATAAATGTACTGGATATTGGCTAGATAATTTTGTCAGAACAACCCACTTGCAAGACAATCTCACCTAAAATCATAAGTATCAATGGTATGGATACTGTAATAACTTAACAGCTACAATAATCATATACTAGAAAATACATGCATGCAGAAACCCTCGCCTTGCTGACAAACAGACAAAACCATTGTATTTTCCGAACATGAAGTATCTGAAGTAGTTGTCATGGTAACACAATAATTTTTTAAGAATATTCTTACAAATGAAAAATCGCCTAAAAAATATCACTTTTAATTACAAAATTATTAATTTGCCAACATATATATGTTAGGTATGTTATTATACGTAATATAAGCCTCAATTTAAGGTAAAATTCAACCACAAACGCTTCGCAAAACGTTTTAAAGTCACTAGTGTTCTTTATACAACTAAACTGCCTTTTAAAATGGCTTTATCGATAAACTTTGAGTTTGCAATAAAATGACTTCGAATTCTCGCTTGCAAATAACTCTGCTTTCTTTTTTATTTAAAAAATTCAATATCATAAAAAAGGGAATCAATATTACTAAAGATACACTGAAATAATATGCTGTCTTGTTTAGTTGTTTCATATATGCAAAGGCCGTCGGGTTTTAAATTAAATCCATTATAAAATCAACGTTGGCTCACTTCTTTTAGCCGATTCTTTCGCTGTTTCTTTCTTGAAATTTACAAAATCTTGCGAAAATGCGAGCGAAAATGAAATATATTTGTGATATTTGCAAGAAATTTATCAATCATCAAATCAAGAAATGTTTGCTATTTAGCTGTCGTCATGCAGTCGTTATAATGCAAACTTTAAATTGGACCAATCAGTTTTCGCTATTCATGACAGTCCGCCACATATTTTGAGATCAGTGAGGATGACCACCCACTGAAACTTCGTTGGTGAGCCACGCCCGCGATATTTGATGAACTTTAGACTTCGCTAATGCTTTCGTTTCCCCGGGTGTAAATAGCCGGGGGGAATTAGTACCCTCGCACGGCGCTTCGCGCCGTCGGCTCGGGGATTATATGGATGGTCAGATCAATGGCACACAATATGTACAAAACTGAACTTGTGATACCTTCTACTCAAACTGATATTCTCCCACAACACAAATTGTTTTTGTGTGGATATGTTGGGTTAAACCGAACAGTGTGGTATATCATTAACTGTGCACAGGATTGGAATTTAATTATATACTTCATTCATGACCTTTAAAACATTCTCTACTATTCAGTGGTCTTCGATATATGATATTGGACTCTTTGCTATAGTATTAATGCATGTTCCTCGAATAGTTTGTGTATGTTACTCAACAGTTAACATTGGCAAGTGTAAACAACAAGTGACAGAACTTTTGCTTCATATGATTACAATAAAGTTTTGAAAACTCTATGAATATCGATTGACAAGTGACAGTTTACTAAATAGCTGGCTGCCGGCTGTATAGACACTGACAGCATAATTATCTGTTACAATCATAATCGCATTATAAAATTAGTTAAATTTTCGCGGGGGGAATTGCCCCTGCTGCCCTCTGCATTGTGTATAGCCCTGTTAGATGTGTATTATGTTTGACTTTAAAATCTTATTTGCTATTATATTATAACAAGTGATGAAATATTTCAATTGTCCCATGTCGTCTTCATTCAGTTCCTTTCAAGAAAATACAACATGTGAATCAAGTTTTTTCGCAGATACATGTACGCGTCGCGTACCTATTTTTGAGATATAGTATTATTACACTTGGCTCGTATATATCTATTTCTATGCAAAATTTCAGGGTACCTTACCGAACTTGTTTTCTCAATAATCAAGGTTTTGTATGTCTACATTCGGCACGGCCAAAGTTTTTTGCCTTCTGCAGGATCAATGAATTGACATGCACGCACATGTATTCGCAGGCGCAAGTTCACACGAACGAACAAAACACGCAACATTTGAAGAAATGGCATGGGGATTTTATTGTTGTTCTTGATCGTGAGTTTTATATCCGTACTTCGATTCAAACTGCAGTAAAATGTTCTTTTATGTTTCCAATCCTTTTATGATTCATTACTCATGGTTTCTTGTCACCGGATCGCATACACTTTGGTTGTTGTTGACAATAATGCACTCTTGATAATATTCCAACGACGCCAGCATCACCTCATGTTTGGTAAAGGTCTTTGTAAGACAAGCCAGAACCAGCGATTTTTAAAGTCATGCTGTGTGTGATTGGACTTTTACTTGCTTGTGGACAATATAAACCTCCTACAAACGTTTGGAAAAGCTCAAGTCGTTTGTCTATGTGATCCAAGTCCATTCTCGCATCACAAACTGTTTGTATTTGGCTGCTGTTGACTATAGTTCTGATGTCAATTGCTAGTTCAGGACTGAATATCTTTCGAAGAGCTTTGACATCCTCTAAAGCATCGTGGGCGTTGAACTCATCTTTAAACAAGCACTGATAAACACTACTTATATTTACACGACAGTAATCTCGATTTGTCAACTTCAGAGGAGCATGCTGGCTTTGAATTAAAGACTTGATAAGTAGTAAGCTGTCACCAAAATTGACATTGATCTGATCAAGCTGTTCATCGTATAATTTCCCCGAATTTCGTAAAAGTACTGGAACGTCAAAGACAGCTGCATTGTGGCCAATAAGAACTGGTATAGATTGAGTACCGCAGGAATTGATGGAACAAGCGTGTTGTATAAATTTGATGAAGCTTGACAAGGCGTTTTCAATGGACATTGCTGCAACAGGAACAGAGTTTTTACACAATGATCTTGTTCCATTTTTAATTTCAACGGTAAGATTATTCACTCTAGATGCCCCATGACTTATGTTACTTTTAGGCATAATGTAAGAGGGGTACATGGAACCAGTTTGAGTGATCGCAGATAGTTGAAATATTTCTGCCTTTGAACCAGTGTCTGAAGTCTCCAAGTCAAATATTATAAACTGGTAGGGCATTGTTTGGCTGTAAGTTTTATATACTAGCTGCGGCCCTTCCATACAATGTGGAACAAGCTTGTCAAATTCCTCACTGTTTTTTAGTAATTGTTTTGAATAACTTTTCTAACTTGTGATCATTTGCATTTGATTCAATATTTGCAAGACCTGGTGTGTTTTCTGTTGACAAATTAAGACCAATACCAGTTTCATATGTTTTGCCTTCTTTAACTTCATTTTTGGTATTTTTTGTTATCCGTTCATTTTGGAGGAGATGACATCTTACTTTGCAGGTTTTTAATGATTGCGGTTATCTTTCGCCCTTTTTTGTCTAGTTTACTGTTGTGTGTGATACAGGTATTCCTTGGCTCTATACCAAGATGGCTTAGTGTACTGTTGATGTAACTATACCCGATGTTCTTTTGTGCTACAGCACAAGCAACCAGAAAGTCACTGCTCTCACTACTACCATAAAACCTTATTTTTGGGTTTTTGCTTCCTACGATGCTATTGAGTGCTTCATTACATTGGGAATTTGCAAATGGTATAAGTTTCTTAACAACAGTTTCAGTTGTATATTCATCAAGTGAAAAAGTTAAGTGCACTTTTTTGTGCACTTTATGATGTGGGAGATCCTTGTGTTTATATGTCAAAGGTTCCTTCTTGAAACCACACCATGTTTCTTTACAATTTTTGTGGTCACCAAATGCAGGTGGAACTATGCATTTTAATGCTTTCTGTAAACTTTCCACATCTTTTTGTTTTGGGCTATGCAATACGAAAAGCATTTTGCCAGATAGTTGATCACTTTCTGACTCAGAGTAGATGAATTTGGGAATTTACAGCGGCTAGAAAGATTATATAATCTTGTTGTTAATGAACGTTTAGCATGCACAATGTCAGACCATTTCTCGACCCCATATGTTATTTTTAGACACAACATGCAATATGATTGACAAGTGTTGTAGATTTCATTACACAAAAAAATTATATTCTCATGAACATGTCCGCAGAGTTTGCATTTTGCTTTATAATTAAACTTAAAAATTCAAGGTACTTTTATATAATTAAGAGTCAATTTCTCTATTTAACCGAACAGCAAACAAAGATTTAATTAGTCAGTTCTGTGCACGGCTTGACTGCCAAGCTTTCTCAAGGTCTCAACTTGTTGGACGCGGATATACTCTAACGGGCTATTAAACAATAGCAACAATGAAATTCTCAATCATACCACGAAGAAGGCAATGCAGCTCAGAAAACAATGCCTGTAGGACCTGATATTAAAAATAAGACTTTTGCCGGCGAAGCCAGTTGGCAGAACGGCTTGGCTGTCAACAACAACTAGCTTTCGAATACATGACTAGTTTCAATGGCTGTTCTTTCAGCGTCGTGTGTCCAAAATTCAATTCGTCCAAGATTTTGATAAAGCCCTTTCAAAATACTGTTTGTCTGATTTATTTTCTGCCATAAAGCATAAAAGAAAAGAAATTCGAAGAAATCGATAATGAATTTGTTACGTGCGTTTGACCTTTATATCTATATGCTGATCTATATTATTGTCGCCTTTGACCGAGCTATTTTTAAAACTGTTGTTTATGTAAACTTGCAACCAATCAAAATCCTTCATGATGCTGATCAACCAATCAGATTTCCCGTCCACCAGGTGGACGGGAATCCCACAGTTTAGATAGGTTTTGTGTCAGGCCCCTATTCTGTAATAGGGCCTGAACTTCAGGTTAATTAGGGGGAGAGTGCTGCCACTCAATAGGTTAAACCAAACTTGTAAATTATGTCAAATTTTAATCTGATTTTTGTAAATATATGTTTGAAAACTACAAGCGTAAGCAATCTCATTGGGTCATTAATCCAGAAAGATCCCCCAAGGAAATTTATGAAAGGTGGTTGGGAAAAAGTGTCATAAATTTTCCACTGCTAAGCATGAAAGGAAACAGAAAAATGTGTTCACACACATTTATAGAAGTAATGTATTATGCAGGTCAGGACATTTTTGTTGTTCACAGTAGATTGGCATATTATATTTTATTTGTTGTTAGCAAGCCATCGTGTGATAACTTATATGTTTAGCCTATGGCTGATATTAGGATATCCAGTGGGAGGGGATGTATTTGGGTGGCACTTGCATCTAAACACTTTAGAGTTTTAGTAAGGTAGTCCTGAAACAGTAACAAGGGGAGCTTTCAATGTAGCGGTGGGGAAGTTGGAGAGACATGTGAAGAGCAAAGTGGGGGTTAAAAGGCTTGTAGAGCTGGGAGTTGAAAAGCTATGCAGGGCCTGGCGATTAAATAGCTAAAGTGCATGGAGTGTACAATTCTACAAAACATTAACAGACTAGCTTCGACAATTCCTTTATATTCATATACATATTTTATACTTATAGGAAAGTTACTTCATGTGACATCAGAATGGCCTAAAGTGATCACCAAGAGATTAGTAAAATATATTTGAATATACCAAAGTTCCCAATAACATTCCAGAAATTTCAAGTATATGTACAAAGATATTAAAATGAAAGTTAAATGAAATAAAAATTATGAACTATGATTATGCTTCCCCACCAAAATTCAGTTCCTATGTACAGTATCTACCTTATGGAATATATATTGTTATTGGATGTTCGTTTCTTCAGTTCTGATGTAATCGCTCTGGTTCTGAAAATAATTTCAAGCCATTTCTCCCAAGTTTCCTTTTTTATTGACGACTTATATTCACTTTCGTGCGCGCTCATGACTGGTATTCAAAACAATGAAATTTGGTGCTTTTGGCTTGTTGAACAACCAAAAAAAGCACAATTACGGCCAGGCATAGCTTTAATACTTCATAGCTAGCTAACGAGATTCCAACAGATGGCCAACAGATATTATATTGATATTATTTCAATGTAAATTAGGTGGTCTGTGATATGTATTATTACGCCATTTTTAATATGATGCACACTATTTGACACATGACCCTTCCAAGCATGGATCAAAGACATATTCCGAAACTCTGCCCACTTTCCAAACCATCCTTCTATTAACTGTGTTCGCAGGTGCGAGGTATCTCCCACCTAAAAAAGTTCCATATAGAATTACACTCCTCATACAATTTCAAATTTACAAATAACGCTAAGATTATCAGATTAACATCATACAAAAATGATAATAATGAACTCTTTATATATAAAATCTAGTAATCTACTGACATAATTACAGAAACCTGCACTAACACCCATATTCTAAAAGCTCACTAACACTCATACTCGATGCATGAGTGGAGGTTCAATCTGAGCTTCTCTTGAGTGTCAGCGCTGTTTTTCAATAGCTGCCGGGAATGTGAGTATAGTCACGTAGTAACGGTATGACACTAACCCTCCAGCTATTCAAAAACAGCAATGACACTCGAGAGAAGCTCAGACTGAACTTCCACTCATCGAGTGTGAGTGAGCTTTTAGAATACAGGCATAAGACTACTTTCAAAACCACAGCAACGGTACATAGCCTAAAACAGTTACCAAAATTCGCCTATATTATGCAGTATTTCTGCTCTTTCCAATGATGTATTGATTACGGCACAAGCTCACCAATGTCAAAACGGCAAGGATTAATAAGGTGGTAATTGCTTTTGTTTATAGAATTACAATTCAATTCAATTCAATTCAATTTATTCATCTATATTCCGCAAGATCTGTATTCCTAATTGTTCTGAAACTCAACTATATTGTGCAGTATTTCATGCTCTTTCTAATGACGTACAGCAAATTTGGGTACAAGCTCACCAACGTCCAATATATGACATTAATGTTGCACAATCGTTTAAAACTGGCTGTGTTCAATGTTACTCATCGTGTCATCCTTTCAGGCGATCATTGTAGATAAAATGTGTTGTAATTGATGTAAATGTTTAGTATAAGGACCCTGTGTATGGGGCAATAAGCCCTGTAGGGATCACCAATCATTAATGACAAAACTAGTAAATAAATAAAATAAACTGGCAAGGGTTAATAAGGTGCTTATTGCTTTAATTTGTTTATAGAAAAACACTAATTTCTTTTGTTTATATATTAAATTTAGACAATAGAATTACACTGTGCCAACATCTATATTCAGCAAGCGTTTGTACAGAATCGGCCTCCCTAATTGTTTCGAAACTCAACTATATGGTGCAGGAGTTCATCCTCCTTCCAATGCATGATATACACTAAATTGGGCACAAGCTCCCAAACGTAGGAATGGCAAAGACTAATGAAAGAAACTTAATCCTAATGATTATACAAAGAAACGCAAGGGCATGGACCCTGCAATAATCACATATTGAGCTAAATTGCGATGCCGTTTATACCGCGAAGCTACAATCCTGGCAAAAATTATCGTGGACAGCGCGTGCGTCAAACAAAACTATATGTAGTTCTACAGAATTTATCTCACTCAAAAAATTCTCCCCCTCCTACCCCCAATTCAATGTTGGCAAATCATCTAAACATACTTTTAAAATTTAAATGCGGCAAACAACATTGAACAGGGGCCAGGGGGGCGGCAAATTTCATGAAATAACGTCTCAATGTTAATATTGCCATTATTGGCGATAAAACAGTTAGGTGTCCACATAATTTTGGCCAGGATTGTCTGAAAATAACCTGAAAAATATATCGATGATTTTCAATCAAAGCAGCCCTTCCACTATACATTTTTGATGTTGCCATTGCTTTAGGATAACAAACATGTTGTTTAAACTGGTTTAATTGTTTTTTAAAGCATATTTATTATTTTGTTGGTGAGCAGCTTGCGTATGCGGCCATTTTCGAGTAAATTGCTAATATATCGTCCTAGTCTGAATTTAAAGTTGTGCAGTAAATAGATTAATTACATTCGTCATAGACATGTAATTATTAATTAATTATTTCTAAAAATGGTCAACAAGCTTTGCCCTGAAACAACAGCGTTGATTCGTTTGTACAAAAATGAAACTGAACTGAGCTATAGAAAAATTGCTGCGCGATGTGGAGTGTCTAAGTCAGCTGTTCATAAAATCTGCAACACGAAATTGCGTCGGAAGTTGGTGCCTAAAATTTCAAATGGTAGAGTTGGACGACCAAGATGTCTTAACGAAAGGGATGAAAGATTACTATTGCGAGCTGTTAAGACGTTACGAAAGACGTCAGTGAACTTCTCCGTGAAAGATGTTATACAGGAAAGTGGACTGGATCCAAGCATTGCAAAGCGAAGGACAATTTCTCTTTATCTTAATCGTGCCGGTTATCACCATTTACAAGCAAGAAAAAAAGGATTATTAAGTGAATCTGACAAAAAAATTCGAACCAAATATGCACGAAATGCCAAAAAATTACTTAAAGACTCTCCTAAGTTCTACACACATGACATCTCATTCTATCTAGACGGCATTTCATTTGTTCACAAATACAATCCACTTAAAACAGCCCTGCAACCGAAATCGCGTGTGTGGAGAAAGCGAGGTGAAGGACTAGAGATTACAAGTAAAGGAAGTAAAGATTTGCCTGGAGGAAGGCGATTGCATCTCATGGTCGCCGTTGCGTATGGTAAAGGCGTAATTTTAAGAAAGGCATACGAGAAAATGGACGGTCCTTTTTTTGCAGGTTTCGTGAAAGAAAACCTAAACTTGTGCTTCGCTAAAGCTGGTCCAAGGAGAGGAAGGCAGCGCATATTTGTCATGGACAATTGCCCCTGCCAAAATAGCAAAGTAGCCTTATTAGCCCTGGATAGTATTGAATGCACACGGCATAAAATACCAGCGAGATCTCCTGATTTAAACCCGATTGAAAACATTTTCCATGTAGTAAAGAAGCAGCTAGAAGAACAAGCCATAAATATGCGATTGTCAAAGGAATCATTTCAGAATTTTCATGACAGAGTATGTCGCTGTTTAGATAACTTAAGTGTTGACCTTGTTGATCGGACACTCGAAACTATGTCTAATCGCATTACCGCGATACTAAGGGAAAAAGGAATTAGATCAAAATACTAAATAATATTCGATTTTACTATAATAATATATACATTACGTACTGCGGTTTTAAACTCCCGTCTATTCAATAAAAATAACTGCATAAAACTGTTAAAAAGATTGTGTAAGTAATGTTATTTTGAAATTTTAGAAATTTGACACGGTACACGGCTGTGTACCGCAGTGATAAAAATATTTAACTGTGTATTCTTTAACTCTACGCTACACACTTGTGTACCGTGTGACGTCACCGTTAGATTAAAGGTGCTCTACTACAGTCGCTATTGGTCTCTGTTTGTTATAACAAATCTGAAAATAGTGAGCGCTTCGGATGCGTATCTACGCAATGAAATAACTCTAGTCTGTTACATTTAGTGACAATTTGGTTCTACACTTAAGTACTTTTGTTAAACTCGTCTTACTGCCTCTGCATAATTAGTTCAGCAAAGCATCTGGCGCATGGTTGTGCCTCGACTTGCTCGGTTTTTGAAATTTCTGCATGAAAACCAAATACATTCCATGTCACTCTCATCATTTCTGTTTCCGTAGCATCCAGCACACCTCCCTTAACGAAGCTGATTTCTTCTTTTGCCGTACAATGTACATCACTAGAGAGAGTAGCGTCTTTGCTGTAATGACTTTTGGGCGCGGGTAAATGCACTAACTGACCTTCCAACATGAGTAAAAGATCATGCCATGGTATAATCTGCTTAGACCACCTGAAATCGTTGAGGAAAATGACGTCTGCATCTTCGGCTCCTACCCAGGCAAAAGTCGTGGTAGCAGGATTGCTGAAGGTGCTGTAAATTTGGTTGAGTGGGTTTAACAGAAATGTCTTACCGCAATTTGCTGGGCCCTTGAGATAAATGTTGCGGTATTTTCCACGACCTTTCTCCAACAATACGCGTAACGCCCCCGCAAATACCATAACGTCGATACCGTTTCTGGTTAGGATGTCAATGGCCATAACTAACCATTTCCCTAGGCATCCTTCCACGCATGGCTCTTCCAACTTTTTTTCCAGAACCTCGAGTCTGGTAAGTTTCGACCTTTCCAACTTTTTCTCCACCTCTTCCAACTCCCAGCCAACGGTCAAAGCTTCCTCGACTGCTTTCGATCCTCGATTGGCAATGAACTGGGCCAAATCACTTTTCCCTTCTCTCTTCTGCTCATTTGCCAAAGCAAGAAGTTCTAGTCGGGTTTGTATTTTTTTCGAAACTGCGAGCTGAGACACGTCAAAAATGCTCATTCTCTTGCGTTTTCGCTTGTGGCCATCCGCGGCTTGGGAATCAGGAGTATGTTCACTGTCTGCGGCGTTACTTTGTAAACACAAACTAGCATTATTTGTGACTGGGAAATCGCCATTCGTGAGATCAGGGTGATTCGAAGACTGTATATAATCCTTGTCGTCTTTCGTAGCATAAAGCCATGCAGAATAATAATTCACGTGAATTCCACTGAAATTCACTTTTATTCCATGGTTAGAATCGAGGAAATTTCTAAATTTCAACCAACGACGGCGTGATTCAAGCTTAACAGCCATATGATAGTGTACTCCGCGATCACTATGATGCTCCATGCTGCAAACCCATTGCAAAATGTTGCAGGCTGACAAAGAATCTGCATTTTGAAATGCATGTATCACTAATAATGCGAATGATTCACGCTCAGGAACTAAAGCTAGATCTGCTTGGCTGTAAGTTATTAGGTAAACAAACCTCGCATTCCTTGGCTGAACATTTTGCACTGTTTGACTAAGTACTGAGACATCGTCGTTCTCCATAATGTACAATAATTTTTTACACGAAAATATTGCTTTTTAGAGTTGCAGCCTAAGTTGTAATTGTATATAAATCCTGATATACGTAAAAAAGCCACTTGACATGTAATGTGATAGTGGCACTTAACATTGTCCAAAAGTTAAAAAAACGCTAAAAATAACCCGATTTACTAATTGCTTGCCTCCTTTGCTAAACAAACAAGCATTTTTATCATAGGTTCGACTCTTAAATGCATGGAATCGGACGGTTTGAAATACGTGATAATCTCAGACAATCCTGGCAAAAATTATTGTGGACAGCGTGTGCGTCAAACAAAACTATATGTAGTTCTACAGAATTTATCTCACTCAAAAAATTCTCCCCCTCCTACCCCCAATTCAATGTTGGCAAATCATCTAAACATACTTTTAAAATTTAAATGCGGCAAACAACATTGAACAGGGGCCAGGGGGGCGGCAAATTTCATGAAATAACGTCTCAATGTTAATATTGCCATTATTGGCGATAAAACAGTTAGGTGTCCACATAATTTTTGCCAGGATTGTCAAACATTTTATAGCAATAAACGAAGGAAATTTGGGATCACTAAAATTCGTATATTACCACGTAAGCATCATTTCGAAAGTCTGATTATACATGAAATGCTTTCTGCTGTTATTAATTCTATTCTGTATTGGAAAGAGGGTAACTCTTTCCACTGTTAATCAAATTTATATAAATCGTAGCCATAATTAAATTTTGCGATAATAACTTAATAACCTGGAAAGTAGGCCTATACTGGAACATATTCGCATTTTCGCAAGTGTTACATATCATGAAAAATCTGAGGTTTTTGTGCTTGTGCCATGTTATTGTTATTACTTGTGGAAGCGGAATGACATATCTACATTATACTTAAATTTTTACATTACCATGTTTGCTGAATTTCGTCAAATATCGATATCGAAATTATAGTTTATTAATCTGAAACATAATGATCGAACAAGTAAATGTAGTGTCTTAAATGTTCAATTTCTCCCACAAAGAAGCTTATTTTCCTATTTTATGCACATCATACGATAGATACCTTGCATGCATTGCTCATGTTACTGCTAGTTTAAAGTAAAAAAATACCTTAAAAGTATCCAGAAAAGGGGTTCAAATAATCTACTTTGAATAATTGAATACTGTTGAATGTGAGGTCCAATCTAAGGCTGAATCTGGGGCCCAATCCGCGGCTATCTTCACAGTGCTTAAATGATTGTTATCTCTAAGCGAAGGCATGGCTGTAAATCTACTTACGAAGTTTTGAACATTAACCAGGGTGCTATGAACCTACGTGCGCTTAATATAGTAATAGTTAATGACCCGAACACAAAAACGGAAGCCGTCTCAAATTTCAACACTTTGGTTTCTGAAATATATGTCTCCCTTGGATGCCTCCAAAATTTCTCCCATTTATACACTAGTCATCTATTTCCCTTACATATAGGCTAATAGATAAGAGTTCAAACATGACGCCCCTATATACAGTAAATCTACCCAACCGAATTGGTGTTATTACAGTAAGAAACTGTTGCTTGTAGAAATAAAAGCCTACAATGAAGACTTTTCTGTCAACGCCGCGCGATAAGTGCAGCAAAATTAAATTTTTATTACCTCGAACATGTCTGTCAAATGTGATATTTTGCCCAATACTTTGAATTACGTTTCCCACATGAGAACCGCATTGTGAGATATCATATATATTAATATTATATTTTTATTTATTACCTCGAACATGTCTGTCAAATGCGTTTACATATATATTTTTCCAAATACTTTGAATTACGTCTCCCACACAAAAACCGCAATGTTAGATATAACATTATATTTTTATACACATACTATAGTTGGCTAAAGTGTATGTAAGTAATAATAAAGTATAGCAATGTAATATCTAACATAAGCATCCTACACCGAATGTGACACACCGCGACCATCATACACCATCTGTACCATCTTCACCATCTGACAGCTCTTCCCTGTATAACCACCCTACACCATCATACACCATCTGACAACCATCTGACACGCTTCGACCATCATACACCATCTGACAACCCTTCCCTGTATAACCACCCTACACCATCATACACCATCTGAAAATCTTCTGACACACTTCGACCATCATACACCATCATACGCCATCTGACAACCATCTGACATACTTCGACCATCATACACAATCTGTACCATCTTCACCATCTGACAACCCTTCCCTGTATAACCACCCTACACCATCATACACCATCTGACACATTTCGACCATCATACACCATCATACACCATCTGACACATTTCTACCATCATACACCATCTGTACCATCTTCACCATCTGACAACCCTTCCCTGTATAACCATCTGACAACCATCTGACACACTTCGACCATCATACACCATCTGACACATTTCGACCATCATACACCATCTGTACCATCTTCACCATCTGACAACCCTTCCCTGTATAACCACCCTACACCATCATACACCATCTGACAACCATCGGACACACTTCGACCATCATACACCATCCGACACATTTCGACCATCATACACCATCTGTACCATCTTCACCATCTGACAACCCTTCCCTGTCCCTACACCATCATACACCATCTGACAACCATCTGACACACTTCGACCATCATACACCATCTGACACATTTCGACCATCATACACCATCTGTACCATCTGACAACCCTTCCTTGTATAACCACCCTACACCATCATACACCATCTGACAACCATCTGACACACTTCGACCATCATACACCATCTGACACATTTCGACCATCATACACCATCTGTACCATCTTCACCATCTGACAACCCTTCCCTGTATAACCACCCTACACCATCATACACCATCTGACAACCATCGGACACACTTCGACCATCATACACCATCTGACAATCATCTGACACATTTCTACCATCATACACCATCTTCACCATCTGACAACCCTTCCCTGTATAACCACCCTACACCATCATACACCATCTGACAACCATCTGACACACTTCGACCATCATCTGACAACCATCTGACACCTTTCGATCATCATACACTATCTGACAACCATCTGACACACTTCAACCATCATACACCACCGACATCAGATGCCTGTATTGGACATTACTCCTCTTCTGCCAGCCCATGTCATGACACTGGTATGCCAATTAAACCATTGTCATCAGGTTCTGCCCCATCCACCACAGCATCATTCATTTCCATGTTCATATTTTCTTTGCAGCTTATTTGGGCAACAGTTTCCCACTTCTTGTTCCTGTGCTTTGAATGTCGAATGGTTCATGGTTGGAATGTTCATTGTTGACAGCAGATTATTCAAGTGTGTATTACCAATTCCAGTGTGAAGACATCCTACTGCAGCTTGGGAGTTAATATTGAATGTTGGTTTTCCACGTTTACCTGATCTGTGGGTTGGAGAAGTTTCAAGATGGTTTATGGCACCACAAACATGGCATTTGATTTTGAACACACATGCAAGACCAACAGTATCTTCCTATAATATATTGCTAAATGACAATGGACCTGAAAGAAAATAGTCATATTGTTGCAGAATAATATTAATACATGACTTACTCATTCAGTTTCCATGCATTTTATTTTGACAAAAGTGATAATAATTTAACTTTTGGTAACAAACCTTTTAGGCATGTACTGCAACTTGAAAGACTATTTCTTAAAATCTTCAGGTCAAAAATACGACAATCATCAAGTGACTGAGAATAAGATATAATTTCAGAGTTTGCTTTCTATATTTTAAATAAATCATACAGTATTTATATTAGAAACGCTCTGACAGAGTATATTGTTTACTTAAACTTCAGTGCTTAGCTTCTTGGTATATAAACTAAAATTGTTTTACTCACAATCCTTTTCTGTGTCAAACATATTTAGCTTTCTTCATCTGTTTTGTCTTGAAACTCTAGCTGTCTTTTCGCCGACCTGATGCACTTCATTTTTTGAAATGTTGACACTGAGCTTGTCCGACTAAACTTTCCGGTTTTATTCCGTTTCAAATTATCTTTATGCCCTGTTGAATCATCCTCATCCTGCTCGTTTTCTCCTGCTAAGATGGGTGCAAAAAATCCCAATATCGAAAAACGATCGTAAAGACTATCGCGATCAATTTCGCCGAACTTGTTTACCGATGATATTTGGCACACAGAAACTTTAAAAGTAGACTTATAAATAGATGGATTTTTCTCTCTTTTGTAGCCAAGGTTTGTACGGTGTTTAACATTACAAAGGGCATCAATACTTGCAGAAATAGGACGTAAAAGTCGTAAAAAGCGATTCATTTTGATATTTGTTTGTTTTTTAAATTTCCCGCGACGCCATTTAAAACCTGCGTGTTGCAAGTCCACGCAAATTACATGCAAGCTTAACACGCGCGAGTACATCGCTTTCTCGAACTTAGTCTTCCTTAAAGAAAAGTGTATCGAGCCACCTTAATTAACGAATTATTTTGGCACCCAACCCCCCGGTTCTGAAGCATGTTAAACATGTGAAAACAAACAACATGGAGGAAGTTGGTTTGCCAAGATTCAATAGGGAATGTTATAATTGTGGGTTTTTGTTGAGGTTAAGCTATCATTACTGTCCGGAATGTGGGACTGAGGCAGAAGAAAATAATGAGCACCAAGACTATGATGAAACGGTGGTTATAACTGAGTATTTCAAAAAGGGCTTTGAATATTCAGCGATAGTCGAGATGCTGGAAAAGGAACATAGTGTCACTATGTCAATTCGTACCCTAAAAAGTCATCTAAACGAGTATGGTCTCAAGCACCGGAATGTTGTTTATGACAAAGACATAGTAAGACATCACATAGATGAACTACTTAATGGTCCAGGGTGTATGGGTGGCTATCACTCTATTTGGCACACACTCCAACTGGAAGGGATACAAGTTCCAAGGGATGTGGTTGAAGGAATTGTCAGGGAACTTGACCCTGAAGGTTGTGAGGAACGGAAAGCTAAACGATTAAAAAGGAGATTTGTATCCCCTGGACCTAACAATTCGTGGCATGCTGATGGCTATGACAAATTGAAACCCTACGGCTTCCCAATCCACAGGGCAATTGATGGCTGGAGTAGAAAGATCATGTGGTTAAAGGTTTGTAGGTCATTTTCCAGAAATCCCTGCATCTTTTTATCTCGAGTGTGTCAACAAGCACAATGGTTGCCCAGAAAAAATGAGGACTGATAATGGTACAGAGAATGGCCCATTGCACTAATTCAGTGCTACTTCAGGAATGATGTGAAGGCACATGTATATGGCAAATCTACACCAATCAGTGAATCGAGGGCTGGTGGTCTCACTTTTGCCAGAATCGGTCCACTTGGTGGATAAATTCTTCAAGGATCTTGTTGAAACTGAAGAATTTTCTCCCAGTAATGAGTTGGGGCCTCACTCTCATTAGTAAAATACATTGTATGCAAGGTGCATGGCTCATGATTCATGAACGCGAGGCTCCCAGACCAAATGACATAATTATCGAAGTGGTGCATTGGGATTTTGTCCCTAAAACAACCACTACATTGTATAATTAAAATGTATTCCTAGTCTTATATATATATATAAAATTATATAGAAAACTTGAAACCACATCATTATGAGGTTGGAAATAATATATTTTAATGGTCCTCATTCACCAAGTCCTCTGACTTATTTAACCAACAAAACTTAAAGTCTTAACAACACTGAGTTAAATAAATTTGAAATAATGTTAACTTTTAAACTTGAATTTGAAGGGCCAGTTTTGGCATGCTATCATTGCTATGAAACTGGCATGTAGTCCTACAGGCTACAGAATAATCTTAACCCTATATACAATCATCTCACAGAACTAACCTTAACCATTACAGACTACATGTATCATCCACTCTACCTATGACCCCTCCCACCATGCACTTTCAATAGCCAAAACATATGTAGAAAATTATGTGTAGGGCTACATAAAGTGGCAACAAACTGTATTGTCATCTTTCTCTGGTAATAAAAACTGCCTGGTGGAAATTAACCGCAAAAAGTAATGTGATCATGCAAACATTACCTACTTATGTACCAGGTGTCCCCCAAAAAAGTACTCCGGTTTGATTTATAATAACTTCTAAAAAATAAAGCTATCAAACACAAATAACTTGCATTAAATAGAGGAAGGACTAACTTAGATTTTGATATATTACAGTTGTATGGTGGCCCAGGACTGCCATCGAAATTTAATGCATTTTGAAGAAAAATTTTCCAATTGTTTTCTTTTTAATAAAATTGTTTTTGTTGTTTTTTTATTTTTTTATTTTACAGAATTTTTTTATTTTTTTTTAATTTAAAAATTTTCATTGTCATTTTCAAAAATTTTCATGTTTTTTTTTCAAACCAGCGGCCCAGAGCTGCCAATAGTATACCACAATGCATTGCGCAACTACCAGCGAATGTAATATGTAAGCTTACACAAAGTATTTGAAAATAGATTGAGCGATTTCAAATTTCAAAATGTCGGGCTTGTGGAAAAAGTACGAAGAAAAAATAAAGGCGAAAAGGAATGTGAATACTAAACGAAAAGCAGAATCAAAGGCAGAAAATGCAAAAAAACCGAGGTTACGGTCGGATGAGTTGATAGTCCAGTGCTTATTGTCAGCAGTCGAAGGCAAAGCTCAAAAATACTCAAGAATTGGGCCACGCAAATTTATCCAGTACAAGAAGTCTGATCTCACCTTAGAGGGAATAAAAGATGCTTGCTTAACCTACTTTCAGGACAAAGGATACATCAGCAAAGGAATGGAAGTAGATATTCTTGCAGGTGAACATGGGCCAACCTGCAATTCACTGCATCAAATTCCTGATCTAAAGCTTATCCATGTTAGGATAATTCCATGTGTTATTGAAGTGGAAAAGTCAGCAACATCCGTTCTTGACCGGAAGTGGGCTAGCACCTCTCTGCAAAGCAAGGATGCATTTACCAAATCAGCTGGAAGTCCCACCAAGAAGCCCCCAGTTAAGGTTGGTGAGACTTTTTCTAAAAGTTTGTCTATATCTGCAATGCTTGGTCTTGGAAAAGTTGTCAAAACTCCCTCTGATTTCGGTCATCATTAATGTTTACGCTTTCAACATGGAAATGTTGACATGGAGTCTAATACCAGTCCGAGCCAAATTCCAGGTAGCAAGCATTCATTTTGGTGAAGGCACAGGCAGCCCAGATGTGTATCAGTGTATAATAAATATATCATTATAGAATATACTACACAGTAAAATTTGTAATGAATTTTATATTTTAAAATCATATTTACTAGCCTACTTTGCTTGTATGTGATCGTCTTTTATTTCTGGGCGACTTTACACTCTGCGCCTGCGACTGTCAACATAGGTGATACTGTAGTAATGAAAGCAAAGGCTAATGATTCCAGTTCTCAAACAGCCGACACGAACAATTCAAATAAAAAAAATCTCCCTGTCAAATTGCTTTGTTCCCGGTAAAAATTCGCCAGCGTATAGAATAAACACCCATCTTTGAACATACAAGGCAATATTAACATGTCATATAATTTTTGCAACGGATTTTTAGCTGTTTAAATGTTTCGAGACTAAAATTCTATGGAACTTATAAAGACCGATAATTACTACGGCGCCTGCTTGGCCACCTAGCCTCCTTTACCGTTTGGATTGTCAGGGGGGGATTCAAATAACAAACACCTATTTCCGGCAACAGTCAGCCAATCAACGCCACGATACTGACTGTTTACAATATTTGAAATCTGATATTGTAATTTATCAACAACAAGAGTTTTGTTGTTGACAATCCAAACGGTAAGGTAGGATAGGTGGCCAAGCAGGCGCCATAGTAATTATCGGTCTTTCTAATGTTGTCATCATCGCTTCAATTATTTAAAGAAGACTGTAATCGGCTCCTTTTGTTTGTTTGACTTAAGTACCCCGAGGCGTTGGTTAGATCTATTATTTCGAAAGTTGTAAATGAATTTGTGGCTCAAGACTCTGGTTCCCAAGGCAACGCTCCTCACCAAACTAAAGTTGATGACTGTGACCCATTAACATTGTCTTACCGTTTAAGGATCAGAAATCAGCGACAATGGTGAAGAATCAGTTGTCTGATTTATCAAATAAAGTGGAGAAGCGATTAAGACCGGTCTGTGTTAGTGAGAAAATTAAATCGGAGTTGAGAGTACGCGAAGGGAAACCAGCTATACTGTCCAAACAATGCGTTGTCTACAAGTTCCAGTGTGACCAGTGCGAGGCTGGTTATGTTGGTTTTACAACTCGACACCTACATCAACGTTATTGAAGAACATGAAAATCCCTGAAAAAAATACTGGTCTAGGTAAAAGCAGCCAATCAATTTTGGGTCAGAATTGCCTGTCCACACTCTAAGCCACAGTAGTTTGCGACTGGCCATATCTAAACGACCGTATACGGCAAGAGGGAAAGTATCCTTCTGAAAACCCATTAATTTTGCATGACCATCCATTGAATGTACCCAATTCACTCCTTTGGTAACGAAGTTACCTTGTGATTCTTGGTCAATTTTGTGCGAGAGTATGTTCTTCCAGACCTTGGGGGTCAAGGTCATACACACGTAAAAATCAAGAACTTGTTGCAAAATGAGAAAATCAAGAACTTGTTGCAAGTTTTTATCGACAGG
Organism: Paramuricea clavata; assembly: GCA_902702795.2. NCBI lineage: Eukaryota > Metazoa > Cnidaria > Anthozoa > Malacalcyonacea > Plexauridae > Paramuricea > Paramuricea clavata. The sequence goes on from CACRXK020000090.1 coordinate 22,351, forward strand.
CATGAAGAAGGATGTGCGGCCCACTATGAACAGTATTGTCAACATGTTGTTACAGCATTGTTCAACTGCAACAACTTGGAACAACATGGTTGACAACTTGTTCATAGTTGGCCGCACAATATTGTTCACACCTGTCGATATCAACTTGCAACAACCTGTGTGTTTTTAGCCATGTACATCACATCATTGACAAGTTTTCTTGGCACATTTAGTTGGTGAACCTGACGAACGTTTCTATGCATTGCGCGATAGCCAAGCAATTTACATGATCCATCTAGCTCTTTGGCAACAGCTTGCTGAACATCAGCAACTTCAAAGTTGTAATCCGTGTAAAATATCTCAAAATGGCGTAGTCGTCTGTCCAGACTTCGCAGGCTCCACGTCTACTGAGGAAAATCTCGCGAAACGAAACTAAGAATCTCTGTACATTGATATTGCGCCCTCACATATTCCTTTAAGGATTCTTTTAACTGATCGTCATCTTGCCAAACAGCATATCACTGCATATTATAGCAAGTTTTACTCCATACAATACAATATTATATTTGTCATGATTTTATTCGCTATAAAATTTAAAAACCATCGAAATACTTCGTGTAAGCTTACGTATTATGTTTGCTGGTAGTTGAGCAATGCATTGTGGCATACTATTGGCAGCTCTGGGCCGCTGGTTCGAGAAAAAAAAAAAATGAAAATTTTAAAATTTAAAACAAATGAAAAAAATTCTATAAAATAAAAAAAATAATAAAAAAAACAACAAAAACAATTTTATTAAAAAGAAAACAATTGCAAAATTTTTCTTCAAAATGCATTAAATTTCGATGGCAGTCCTGGGCCACCATACAGTTGTATTATATTTAAAAATTCACAGAGATATTAATGTTCAAAATCGGGAGCATATTTTGGAATGTGTCTAAAATGAGCTAAAATCGGCATATCAAATATTACTCCAGCATTTGTTTGCTTAATGACATATCAGGCTAACTTGTATTTCAGCAAATTGTCGTTAGGGTTTGTAAGGGATATGGCATAGATTTAGACATCTTACATGTAAGTCTTAGCTGGGGCCCTGTTAGAGGTAAGTTGCGACAGCCGACAGGGCCTTTTTTAGGTGACAGCGCATTTTTTAGGTGACAGCGCAGTTTTGAAATCCCGACGAACGACGGTAAAGAAGGGCAAAAAAGCGACCGCAACACTGTTTTATTTATTTCCGACAGCGACAGCGCTATATTTTAAAAAGTGACAACGACGTTGACACAGCGAAGGCTCAGACATTCAGCCTACTCAAGTTTCTGTAATGGGGCTAGCATAAACAGTCGATAAACATGTCGAACATTCTTTTCACAGTATTTTTTAAATGCATTTTGTCGTAACTTGCTAATATTAACAAGTTACTACAAAATGGTTATACAATGTGACCGATATACAAGAAACGTGTTGTCCACGTGATTGCGACTATTCTTGCGAAATTCCGACGGCGACATTTGACACGTTTCAAAAAGCGACATTGACGATTTCAAAACTGCGACAGCCGACATCACCACCCCCCTAACAGGGCCCCTTAGCTCATTGTTTCCTGAAATATGAAAAAGTTCAAAATTATGTGCAAGTATTTAATAGGTCTTTACAAACTTAAAGGTACATGAAAGACCATGCAAGGCAGGCCGCTTAAATTTTTCTTAAATAGCTTAATTTTTTTATGTTTTTCATGGGTTCAAAACAGAGTTGATTATTTCTCGGTTAGAGCAGGATGAATATTATTCTTTAATGAAGGAAATAATATTGCTTTTTGCAAATTACACATCACAGTATCAATGCTACTTACTATTTTGTCTCTGGGGAGTTGCTTGTTATTTCTTATGGATTTGTATGGTTGATTGATTGTGTCTCATTCTCAGTTTATTCTCAGTTTATTCTGAACTTGCCAAGTTAAGAAAAGGCAAAAGAGTTTTGGTGTTCTTAACAAGATTTCAGAACGTTGCAGAAGTTAGAAGAGCTTCACAATTATATTCCATTGTGACAGCATGCCCTAATTCAGAACTACGAACGATCCATGACGATCCTTTGTGATGCAGTGGTCTCATGAAATCAGGAAACGTATTGGTGCTAGGAACACACATGGATTTCAGATGAATAAATTTTGCTTGTATTTTGTTGATAATAATATACTTTGTTTCATAATAAACAATTTGTCAAGTGACATTTATTTATTGGTAATAGTGCATGTTTCAGTCTGGCTAATCTTGATTAATATTTGATATGTTGTTTTTTGCATATTTGAGACACATCCAGAAATATGCTCCAGATTATAAACATTAATATCTCCATGAATTTTTAAGTGAAATACAACTGTAATATATGATGCAAGTTATTTCTCTTTAAAAGCTTTACTTGTTTAGATGTTATTACTAATCAAACCGGAGTACCTTTTTTTTGGGACACCCGGTACATTGGCATATCAAAGCACCATGGAAAACTACATTGGGGAGTGTAGCATAGGCCTGTTTTTGGAGTTATTGCTCATCACAGAGAGACATTCAATCACAACTTCTATGCATGCAGTAACAAATCCGCCTTACAATAATCCAAAACCGAAACAGTCAATAAAGGCAGAAAACATGATCTCTTTCATATCATCTTCTGTTTTCAAATGGACAGGCAAAGTAATGACGAGATCACAGGTGGATGTAGTAGGTCTGCACTTACAACCAGCCGGACAGCCATGCAAAAACTGACTCTGAATTTTCTTTGGAAATCCAAGTGGTGAACCACTTCAATATGCGTTGGACACTCATATTTTCAATTTCTGCAGCAATAAAGAAAATATTATCAATGGAAACTCTTTCAGACCTCTGTGACAATTTTGTATATGAAAATTCTTGCTTTATGGTGGAAATTTGACAATAATATAACATCTTTGCCTATTTCATTTCACATGCCCCAGAAAGCTGGGGCTCTACAATTAATTTCATTGATTTATACTTATTCATTGATAGTGGACATAATTTACCTTGCATAGCTACACTGTGATGGAAATCACAGAAGTATGTGAATGTGTCCGCTTCACTTTCTCATTTCACCTGGTTTTCACTATGCTTGACATCAAACGGATCTATTAGGGAGCTGGCTGTAACCGAATTTCCTTTGCCAATAACGAAAACAGTTTCCCAAACTGTTGGATTTGTATGGATTGATGCCAGTAACCCATATGTCTGAAGGCCTTCTTCAAGTTGCAACAATTGGGGTAATATTTTGCCAACTTGCTCCTGTAAGCAAATTGAGCTACATGGAGATTCAATTTTAGTTAATAAAGTAGTATATTATAAACTTTACCTTTAGTTAGAACTGTAAGATCTGACATCCTTTGGTGAATATATTACAGTGAGTGATTGTAAGTCTAACACCTCATCTGCCATCAAATTTTGGTAACCCAAGTTGATCTAACTTAAACTTAGCCTGCGAACAGGCTCTTTGAATTGAATTAGAGCTTGCCGGTTTAGTCAATAAAAATACGTCTGTGCCTCATCACTATACAATGTAACAAAAAAATACATTGTAACAAATTAATACAGACATGCCTTATGTAAACAATATATGTAAACAAAATGCAAATCTCGATTTAAATGCATGATTGTTTACAACAAGTCTATAATGTCAAGTTGGAAAGAAACTCCAAAAACATTTACACGCAAAAAAAATGCTGAACATGTGAACAAATTTTGCCGTTGTTGCAATGCTTCTTTAAAAGTAACATACAGAGATACATGGAAGTCTGTTCCAATAGTGAACTTGCTCAAGCCAACAGTGGGGCAAGATAGTTTTGAAGTTCTTTTGCAAAATATCGGGATTGTTTGTGAGAGCGGTCCAGAATGGTATGAAAGATTATGCGGGACATGCATAAAAATAAAATGTGCATTTTGAATTTGTATTTTCCTTTCTCCAGTCCACGTCTCAACGATGTGAGACTCATCTATCACAAAAGCAACCAAACGATTATGCAAATAACAACTTGAATATTTTAAGGTGTCAAGAAAATACTTGTGAAGAACATTTTCGGCCAATCCAAATATAAAATGCAATTTACCCGATTTTATGTCCTCTAAGTTCAGTTCATCACTAACGCAAACTGAGCTCATACCAAGCTTCTTCCATTTGGTCCTCTATAATACTAATTAGAGGACAAATGAATAAATGATGATGGCTATATAGCGGTTTCTTCACTTTTTCTTTCCTCGACAAGGACCGAAAGTTGGAATATTAAGTTTTTGCCGTATATATATATCCTATCGGTATTACTAGTGACGTGTCATTAGTGAGTTTGGCAACCAACAAAGGTAACGCCAGAAAACAAAATTACTTATACTTTTGTATTTGAGCGAAAACATACATTACTAACTTTTAAAAGCACTTGTCTTTCTTTCAAACAACCCTGAAATTCCCTAAGTAGCAATAGTAAGTGAATTCACATAAACACCGCAACAACTTGAGTTTGAGCAACTACAGCGTACTAGAATGCTCAAGAATGCAAATTATAATCGCCTTTGTCTTAGAGTAAAGATGCTATTGTTAAAATAAGAATGTTGCCGTTGTATTTGCCAAACTCTCTTATACAGCAAAAACATCGTTTCCGTCTAGAATATTGTTAAGAGCTTTTGACTGCCCATCCTTTAACTTTAAACAAAAATTTAGTTTTCTTATACAACTCGTCTACCTTGAATCTATTGTTGTGTAAATTTCATTAACTTTTATGGCAGTATAATGTAGTTAATAACCAATTACTCAATTTCAACCAATAGAAACCATGCGTTGTTCTAAGCAACGCACAGACGTGTTTTTACTAGCTAGGCCTGCAGGCTCTCTCTCAAATTTCAAAGAGAGTTCAAAGAGAGTTCAAAGAGAGCCTGTTCGCAGGCTAACTTAAACTAGTTCGTGTGAACCCTATCCATATTACAGGATTTACCATACTTACTCAATCAGGTTTTTAACCCATTGAGTCGCATTGCACCCTGATGCACCCTACTTTGGTATTTTACTCTGTCTAATGCCAGACGATTTTACTTGTCAAGGGGAGAGCGCTGGCGCTTAATGGGTTAACTGGCCTATCTGCCCATGTGTCTAGTTAACCCATTGAGTCGCATTGCACCCTGATGCACCCTAATTTGGTATTTTACTCTGTCTAATGCCAGGGTATTTTACTCTGTCTAACGCCAGACGATTTTACTCGTCAAGGGGAGAGCGCTGGCGCTTAATGGGTTAATTGATGACTTAGTCTCTCGTCCATGCACTCCCTGGTAGCCAACTTCTTCAAGTAATGGGTAGACATCATCTTGCAGAAGAATATTTTGAATCTTGCTATCAGCAGCATTCATCTGCTAACTAGAAAATACATGCATGCAGAAACCCTCGCCTTGCTGACAAACAGACAAAACCATTGTATTTTCCGAACATGAAGTATCTGAAGTAGTTGTCATGGTAACACGATAATTTTTTAAAAATATTCTTACAAATGAAAAATCGCCTAAAAAATATCACTTTTAATTACAAAAGTATTAATTTCCCAACATATATATGTTAGGTATGTTATTATACGTAATATAAGCCTCAATTTAAGGTAAAATTCAACCACAAACGCTTCGCAAAACGTTTTAAAGTCACTAGTGTTCTTTATAAAACTAAACTGCCTTTTAAAACGGCTTTATCGATAAACTTTGAGTTTGCAATAAAATGACTTCAAATTCTCGCTTGCAAATAACTCTGCTTTCTTTTTTATTTAAAAAATTCAATATCATAAGAAAGGGAATCAATATTACTAAAGATACACTGAAATAATATGCTGTCTTGCTTAGTTGTTTCATATATGCAAAGGCCGTCGGGTTTTAAATTAAATCCATTATAAAATCAATATTTAAAACAAACTTACCTTCGTTAACGTCGGCTCACTTCTTTTAGCAGATTCTTTCGCCCTTTCTTTCTTGAAATTTACAAAATCTTGCAAAAATGCGAGCGAAAATGAAATATATTTGTGATATTTGCAAGAAATTTATCAATCATCAAATCAAGAAATGTTTGCTATTTCGCTGTCGTCATGCAGTCGTTATAATGCAAACTTTAAATTGGACCAATCAGTTTTCGCTATTCATGACAGTCCGCCACATATTTTGAGATCAGTGAGGATGACCACCCACCGAAACATCGTTGGTGAGCCACGCCCGCGATATTTGATGAACTTTAGACCCCGCTAATGCTTTCGTTTCCCCGGGTGTAAATAGCCGGGGGGAATTAGTACCCTCGCACGGCGCTTCGCGCTGTCGGCTCGGGGATAATTGGTTATAGATTCATGTCTCGCTATTTATAATGCTAACCCTAATCTCCACCCTAACCCTAACCGCTAACCCTATTAGTGAGACATGAATCTATATCCTAATAATTTGAATAAAGAACCTGTTTTTAATTCAAATATATTTGCCTTTTTGTTTATCTAATATAAATGGATCTCTATTATAAATCCTTAATGAGGACTCTTTTGATCTAAATAATGCCACAGTAAATAAGACTGTTGTCGAGCTGCCTCATCCCCAGGTGCTACAAAACAATTCCACATATGAGTCACTATATAAAAGGTTTACACGAAGTAGTGCATCACTATGGGTGCACAAGGGGGGATGGGGTAGTTGTCCAGCCAACCAGACTTAGAAGCATTTACCATAATCAGTAAAAATTCATACAAAATTTGGTGGCATACAATTCAAAATATTAATAAGTGCAAATATGATTTGCAACATATAATTACATTGCTTATCTATTTGCAACCTCACCTTTTCACAAAGTTCTCTAGTAGTACTAGATTCAATCTGGCTGACTGATAGCTTTCCACGTAAGTAATCAAAAATCTTGGAAGACGTCAAATTAGGTGCCTGACCACCTTGCATGACTGACATTGCCATTATTTCCCCTGCTAGCTTGTAGTCCTTACTTGTCAGTGACATGGTTGATTCAGTCAGTATTTCATTAGGAAAAAGTGGCCTTTCAATATAATCAAGCATCTCTATTAAAGTAAAAGTTAAGTTAGGAAAGGCAATATTTGGTTTTATGGTCTTGGGAAATTTTGTCAATATCCCTTGAGCCAATGGAATTAAGGTATCAGTTTACCGTCACCCGCCTGCATGTGAAATTTTCATTATTTCAATATTTTTTCATTATTTGTATAGCAAGTGTTTCAAAAATGACTTTCTGTTGAAATTTTTGGCAACACTGACTTTGTTTATTCAGCTAACAAAGCAATGGCGAAACAGAGTCAAGGACATAGATGATAGCTCAGAATAGCTGTATAGAACAGTGGGAGAACAAGTCGACATGTTGTCCCCTTAATTTATACCCCCTACCTATAGTAGGTATCCCAGTAGTATCCCACTTGCCATTGTGTGATGACAAGTGAATTTTATTCAGGGCAACTAATTTTTATGTCCAACTTGCCCTGAGGGCAAGTGGTCAAAAAAGTAAAGTTACACCGCTGTGTGTCTAATTTTTTAACATTTGATATCATGATTCTATCCTATTCTTATATTTGGATAACAGTTTTTGAATTTGGATACCAAATTTGAAATGCTGGTATCCATAATGGATACTAGTAAACAATTCCAGTCTTGAACCCTGCATCATCTTTTAAAAGGATTGTGTCAATAATATACTGCTACTGTAGTTATACAATAATAACTACATACACTGTACCTGCAAATAATTCTCTCCTTGGTCCCCCATCATCCACTGCTGCCTCTCCAGTAAATGTTGCCGTTTAACATTCTATCTGGATAATAGTATCGGTATCTTGCTCGCTTCTAATAGTGACTCCGATCATCTCCATTTGCAATTTTATGCCATTTTCCTTTCGCTCACTGATACACTTTAAGAGTGTGCTATCATTTGATCCAGATTCGTTCATTGAGAGTTCGGTGTCAGAAATGTCATTGACAGGACAAACCTCTACACTATTGTCCTCAACAAGACCAAATGAACCCACACATTCACCTGCATGTACTTCCACTTGGTTGATGGGGAAACTTTGAAAACACAAAGGGCACTCGACTTTCATTATTGATGAAGAGGTAGTGGTCTGCACATCACAATAGCTTGACGAAGTTGACGGGATTGATGGGTCTGGAAACGACATAGGTTGTGAAGTAGAAGGAACAGATGAATAACCGAAACCAGAAATCTCTTTGTATCTACACAGGGTAAATTCTTCAGCGGGAGTAGTTCCAAGTATAGTTTTAACTTCAGTACCATCCTCAAAAGCCTGTCTGGAGTTGAAATGCTTATTAAAGGCTGTATGCTTCTGTACTGCAGCATTTAGGATCTCATTGCAGTGCTGGCGGCAGGAACTTTCAGCGGTAGTGAGTTCCCTCGTTTAACTTTATTATCTTCCATTACTGTGACTGTAATTTTAACTTCCATGGTTTCTGACTTGATCTCGCCATGCAAGCCTAGAAAACAAATTTTGTTAAATTTTTTCCTTGGCCTTTCCAGGCATTGCCACCAGGCCCCGGCCAAAGCAAGCAGCAGCACCCCCCCCCAGATATTTATCCACCCCCCCCGAACAAAAATATGAAAATCCATCTCTGCAATGCATGGATACTAAATTTTACTGTGGGAATGCATAAAGAGGGTTCAACATTGATATTGACATTATGTTATCGGTATATCCTGTAAGTGGACTAAAGGTGACTAAAGACAATTTGGTAGTAGCGGACCTCAAGAATTCAATAACACATGGCCAAGACCTTTTTTAGCCTTGAGCAGTTGTATCATTGTTACTTTTATATAATCTTCACAAAAAAGGAACCAAATTTGTTTCTGATTTGGTCACAAATGATGCAACTTACAACAAAATCGATATATTGCACATGTTATTTTTTCTTTTTTTTTGTTATCTATCTTCATTAGAATATTATTATTTATAGAATATAGTATGTACAGTATCAACTGCACCAATCTACCGTATAGGTATTGCACCAGAGATATTAAGATGCCGCAAGTCATGGGCATGCATGCAATTTACCTGAATACAATTAAATTTTAATTATTTTCAGAATGATGGTTACTGGAATCTAATGAAACAATTTGAGGATGCACTTGAGACCTGGGATAATTTGTTGGAGATGATGCGGAATTGAATACCACATTAGTCAAAATGAAGACAGTCAGAAAATTCATTGACGATTTTAATGAAGGCCAATACTGGGTGCAACAACCAGACGATATTTTTGTTATTGCTCAAGATGTTGCAAACTTATGGCGAGGTGTGATTTTTGTTGTCGAGGAGGCCATCGAATATCAAGAATCTCTAGGAACATCCTTTTGTAAGAAGTGAGTATAATTTTCAATTTTCTATCAGCCACAACAAACAATTTCAATGTTTAAAAGATTGGGGATAATGGGGTGCGACACATTAAAAATTACTAAGTCTGAGCATTATATTTCATATTTATAGACAGTTTTGGGTTCCATGACACAAGGATAAGCCCTTGATCTTATTGGTGGTAGAAATTGTACTTAACAGGCTATATATTCGCGACAGAGAAACGCAAGGCTGCCACTTGTAGGGGGATTCCCCTACGGTAGGGGATTATCACCTCATGTAGGGAGTAGGGGATACCTACAGGGAAAATGGTAATTTGTAGGGGAACGTAGGAGGTTTCTTTTACGGTTTACCTACAAAAGTCGTATTTCTCTTTTTGTGATTATCCAAATCAGTTCTTCCGTAAATTTCAATATTTTATGGCTTCTATGGAGTATGGAACATTGTATGGAACTGCAGGATTTTTTATGGAAACTAGAAATTTAAATTTGAATGTGGAAGCACTGAAATATCATGTGATGAGTATGGTGATGAGTAATATTGTATTTTCCCAGGAGAACCTTCACGCGAAAAAAAGTGCAGCCAAAAACATGGCGGATTTTGGCCTTTGCTGACGGCATTTCCATGACAACTGGTCCGTAATTCTCACCACTGACCAGGCTCGGATTTGAGCCCGCTACAATTTCCACACCCCCTGGTTATCTGAAAAAACTTTAGGTTTTTGCAATTTTGCTCAGGTTTTACAGTAATAGGGAGTTTGAGCTTCACATTCGCGGGAGCGCCAAACGGCAAGGCCGACTTTTCTTGGCATAAAGTCGTTCGATTTCTGTGTGTCATATTTTCCTTCATATGAAACAACAAGCCCATTTACTTTTTATCGCTTTTTATCGTAGAATTTTTCGTTGCCTGACGTTCGTCGTTGAACGTGAAGCTTAACTCTCTATTGTGTAGTAAGTATAGGAGCAGGTCCTCCAGTTATTATACAGCCCAGTGTATTTTCCCTACAAATATACAATATTAGTAGGGAAAATACAATATTTGTAGGGGAACATTGGGGACAATTGCATATCGTGCTGTAGGGGAAACGTAGGGGATTTCAGTGCCCGCCATAGGTGAAAATAGGGAACGGAGAGTGGCAGCCCTGGAGAAACGTGAACAAAGAATTTTAAATATGATTTTCTGACACTCCTGAGTTTAACTGAAATTGAAAATGTTAACTTGAACAAGACTTGTACTCACATTTTTGGAACTCTGCCTTTCTACCTTATCCCAATAGCTCCAATTGTTTTTAAGTTGTTTCTATTTTCTATGTTTACAGACATTCATTAAACGGAAGATGCATTTTAACTGGTGAATGCTTTGCGTGTGGAGTGGGTGCAAGTTTCGTGCAGCTGCGAGAACATTTCGCAAAGCCACAAAGATTCCCTATTATCAGAATTAGTTAGAAGTATGGAAAGAAAATATGGAAAATAAAGCCTTCCAGTTATTGCATGGTAGAGGCATGGGACTTTGCATCAAAACACACATGAGGAGAGGAATATGATGGAAACTATATGGCTTTGTTGCAGCATGCTGTAAAACAACTAAGAGAAAACCCAGACGTTTACAATCTCGTTGGAGATTATGATCGAGGATGAATTAGTTAGGTACGAAGCCTTAGGGGACTACACAAAAGGGGCGATCGATTGGCTTCCATTTGCATTGGTGAATATAACTAATATGAAATGTACTATAATACAAGTTACAAGCGATGGAAAAGGATGCAGTTTGATGTTGTATCCCTTCTGTCATGATTTGAACACAGATTATTTTGGACTGGAGATCAAGCTAGTATATTCACGTTTGCACTGTCACAATGACATTGCAACTGAAAAAATTTTAATCCTGAAAGTTTGCAAATCACTAAATTAAAGACTGAAGGTACAGTATTACACTAAGAAAACAAGAATATCGAAAGCACTTTGCACATGCAATATATAGTCCTTTTGAATAGAATTGTGAATCATTAATTTTCTGTCAATTGCTGATTTTGAGTTTAATAACCAGCCAAATACTGTAGGAAGTATGGGAACGTGCTCAAGCTGAGTGAGTACCATTCCTGTGTAGACACAACAGGTACAACAGCAAAAAGATAATCAGGTGGTTTGTCTTCTAATAATGGCTAATCATTGTCTGCTAAAAATGAAAAGCAGATTGTTGATTGCATTAGATGTAATAATTATGTTTCAATAATTTTAGGGTCTTCGTCATTTGAGAATACATATGAAGAATTAACTCATTAACGCCCAATGCACCTGTATGCGCCCTGAGATTGACAAGTGGGTAACGGACAATGCGCCCGAATGCTCCCTGGCATGACACCTTAACTTGCGGGCATGATATTTGAGCACGTGTTTATCGGGTTGCCTAGCAACGGATACGAAAATAGAACGTGAAATTCGAGCTTTTCAACGGTGTATCATGCAAGAAAATCGGTCAGAAACTCGCAAAGTTTTTCAAGTTTAAAATCTTAGTTTTCCAAAAATAATGAATAATGGCGATTCTGTTACAAAGAAAGATTTTACAGCAAGTTTTTAAAAGCAAGAAAAGAAGAGGTTTCTGAATCAACTACAACGAAAATTTGGCATGAAAGGAAAGCGAATGTATTGACGTTTTGGGGCCAAGTTTTTCTGTGAACTATGCGCAAGATTTTCAGCCAAAAAGATGAGGATTTCTCCAAACTTTATTAAAAATAGAAGTCGGAAATCACAAGAAAGATGAACACGGAACACAAGTGAGCAGATACGATTTTTTAAAGGGTATTTTTGAGTAGAAATATGCAATCAAACACTCACAAAATTCGACTGCATTAATGTTGGTTGAATCTAGTTTAAAGTTATCTTTTTAGACGAACTGTTTATGCAAATTTGGGCACAATTTCGACTGTTTTCGTAACCCCATTGTTGGTCTTCTTGTTCAAGTTGTTATTTTAGCTAAAGTATGTTTCAAACGACACCAGATTAAATTATTGTGTGCGTACGTGCCCTATTTGGCAAGAATACTTCGAGTATTAAATTACACTAAGTAAGTAGGGTACTCCAAAATCACTGTTATATCTATTTTCATCAATTTAGTCTTAAAATGACAACTCGTTTCAGACATATTGTGGTTTGAAATAAGTGTATTGAATTAATGTGCTTGCTTGCCGCGTGCGAATTCCCAAAAAGTCAGCACTTGAGTTCTAAAGCTTTTAAAATGCTTTTTGTATTGGGTTTTATATCCCCATAAAACTTTAAATCGATAAGGCAGATAGTAATGTTGATCCAACCTCATTTTCTAGTAACTACATGTTGAATCAGAAGGAAAAGTTATCAAAATTTGGTTGCGACGGTTGTTTGCCGTTGTTGTCGCTTCTCTCTGAAATGGCTTCCTTTGCGGGAAGCCATGAAACTGAAGTCCCAACAAAAACATAATTTAGCCGTCCTTTCGGGCCCATTGCTCGCTTATTTATCATGAAATCGTTTCACTAGAACATTTTTAATAATGTCTATGGGAAACTTTGTAATTTTCTGAACTAAAAGTTTATGGTTTTGAGGTGTTTATTTTATAAAATAGCACGCGCGACAAAATGGCACTAATGTGGTTTCTCATGTCTGACAAACAACCAAAGATGAAAGTCCTTATTTCACCCTTTTATAGCTATGTTGAATACCTGACTATTAGGTTATCTTTTTCATTTGAGCATACAGATAACATTTCTACACAATTAGTCCTAATGAAAGCTCATTTCAAACTAAAAAAAAGCGATTGTTTTTCAGAGCCAGACTTCAAAAGAGAATGCGTGTCTGACATTTTATAGCAGCCTACATTGGCGCACAAAATAATTTTGGCTAAAAACCGTTTCTTTCCAAACAGAAACATGAGAAAATTGAGCTAAAAGGCTTACCTGATGTATGTTTAAAATGTTTTTCTCTTTATGGTGTTTTTCAGTGCTTTGAGTAGAGAAGTGAATAACTTTTGGTTTTGTCACCGCAAATTTGCCTTTGAAAATGTCGGCTGTCATTGTCTGTGTTAAAAACACCTCAGAAAATTCCTATTTTCTCACCTTCCCATCCTTGGTTTATATTGAAAACAAATAGATTCTAGTACCGTATGTCCTTTTAAATATATTTGAGGTAATTAAAAACTCCAAAGATGTACAAGCACTGTGTTTTGGCTTGCACATTTTATTGAATTTGAACACTTAGTTACTGTTCTAAATTTCATGTTGTAAACATCTTGCCCAAAAAAGCAAAGGAGTATTTTTTATAATTTTTGATCATTTTCTAATTCATATCCCAATAGATGAAAAATGGTTATAATATAGATATGTACTAATTTAGTAAATAATTTTTTTTTTGGTTTTTATATAAATATATGGAGATATTGCCCCTTTAGGTGATGAGTGACATGAAAAAAATAGTGTCACTGGTTTACAAATAAAAATTCTCATTGAAAAAACTAATGATATATATATATAAGTATGCAAGTTCATTTAAACTAAATTTGGTCAATCATATATTAATAATATTTGGTTGAAAAGACCAGATTTTTTCATGCAACTGTTTCTGAGATATTGCCATTTTGGTGAAAGCTCTTGAATTCAGTCACGTATTCGCCATATTGCTTGCACGTTAGGGGGGTAGAAACATTGTAACAGCTTGCGTGTTAATGAGTTAATGAGAAAATCAATAAAGGAACTTTGCTTCATCACAACGACGAAAGATGTTGATGTTAGCGGTTGTTTAGAGAAGTCCAATATTGTCAATAACATTATTAATTGTTTAAATACGGAAAAAGACAGTATTAATGATATGGTTGAAACGATTGACAAAACAATTTATTGTGTCGAATCCGACATTTTTTCGGACAAATATTCCGATGAAATATGTCGATGTGGCACAGTGTTGAGAAGAGCTTTGTTGAACGTTTGCCACCTGATATTGATGGATTGGTGGCCTATCGGTTGGCCTTTAACCCTAAGCAAAGTAGCAAGGACGGTAGACCATGGGGAACTTGGGGAACATCAAAGAGGAAAGGATTTGGTGGGAAAAGAGCTGTGCATTGCAATGGTGGATACAAATGTGAAAATATTAAATGCCTGTTTCTTATGCTGTATAATAACAACAACAGACTTCAATTTGAAGCAGACGAGGACAGGACAAAATCAGTATGCAGTTGCTGTGGTGTGCCAGCTACGAGAGTAGACTGCAATGCCAAAAAAAATTGTGAGTTTGATGAGGGTGAAGAATATGTGACTGTTTACCACTTGGGTGACCATAATTGCGAGGCTAAGAAAACGGTAGAACTTAACAAAGAAAGCTTAAAGCAGAAGTTCGATTCAAATTCAAAGACACCACCTAAGTAAGCTGCTGATGACATCATCATGGATGCACTTTTGAACGAAAATAAGTCATGGAAAATGTTCAGGATGTTGTCAATTCGGTCATCGAGGAAGAAAAAGTAAAAAACTTCAAGAAAAAAACTGAAGCAGGATCTCATCCCCATGGCCATAGTTTCGAAGCTGTTGAACATTTGAGGAGTCGATTAATGGCAAGAAAGGATTCTGATTTTTAAAATAAATAGCCGTAACTTGAATGGGGAACCATTGTATGTGTTCAAGATGAGTAGAATCCAGGCAAAGTTAGCAGTTGCTATGGACCAGGAGAGTAACGGTTCTCCGTGAAGAATACTGCTTTTTTGATGGCACTTTCAAGTGATGCCCCAGGTTTATCACATTAGGAGCTCATGTTTACGTAGAGATCCTTCGTAAAATCTTAAAAATAGCAACGATGGAGTGCGAGACTGAATCAACTGAAACAATGATAATTTTCTGGAATCTTTTAAACGAGGTTCTCGAAGCATATTTACAGGAACAGAAGGATACAAATACAATCCCAAAGGATGGGCTGTCGACTAGCATGGTGGAAAATGGGCGGCAAGTCGAACAGTTTATGGAGTTTGCTGTCAATGAAAAAACTGTTTTCAAGCAGTCTGTTGTTCATCATACCAAAAACCTAAAAAATCTGAAAACACAACAGAAGTTTAAAACACTTGCAGACAAGCTAATGACATCTGCTACACCCAAATTTTACGACGAAGTATATAATGAAATACGAGAATTTATAGAGAACAAACCAAAAAAGCAAGGATTCTTGAGTTTGTGACTCCAGTGGTGGAATGACAGAAGAGTATATTTTGCCAGAGCATTTAAGCCTGTAGATGCAGCTCGCATCAATATGTCTGAAGCCTAGCATTCAAGCTATGTTACCACCGGGTCTACAGGTCTGAAACTTGTTGATGCTGTCTACAAAGATATTGCGCTTGCTTTAAGGCTCGATAGATCGCTGGAACTTTATGGTCAAGGAGTAAAGTGTCAGGGCGTAGGGCCGTCGGGAAATATATGATGTAAAAGAGATCATGCTGAACAATCAAAGCATGCAAATGAGTATGCAGATATCTTATTGGAAGAATGTGAATCAAGTGATTGTGAGATATCACAGCCATCAAAAAGTAAACACAAGGACTTGAAATGGAAGAAAAGTAGAGCATCTTCGTCTTCAGAAAGTGAACAGGAGCGAAAGAATAAAAGGAAAACAGAAGGAAATCAACGGAATGGCAATATTTGCATCTGTTATTTTGTTGGCAAGTTGAGTTACTCGGTTGTGTTGTGTAAATAGTCGCCGGAAAACAATAAAACGAGTTTACATAGAGGTTAGAAAAGGTAGCTCGTTAATGGTAACATGCCCAAGATTTGCTTCTGCAAGTGCTGCTATATATTATTTATTCACTGCTGGGGCACCTGTGCCCCAGATGAGTATAGGTTTCGGCATCATCGCCAATCTCCAATTGTCGATAGCCACAAAATAAAATATTAATGAGCTGCCTAATTTCCCCCCAATTATCCATAAATAACCCTGCATTTTGAGGAAAATTTTACAAGGAATTTTGCACAGAAACATAAACCTTCGCAAATTTATACTTTTGGCTGCGCTGCTTTATATTTTGAGAAGAAAGCGACACCATTCGATTCAGCATAAGAAATTGTACTTACGGATGTCAAGTGTATTACTAAACACCAGTATTCTAGCGATTTATGGCCTTTGAAAATCAAGCCTTGTTGACAAATCACGCACAGTACGTGTTGTTTTCGTATTATTGACAAATCACTCGCAGTACGTTTCATCTCACTTTAGTACTGTGTTAATGTTGATCTACAAGTACCTGAAGTTTCATGCATGTAGCATAAATGGAAGTATTTTTATTGAATTTTTGATTAACTATGTAGTTGAGTAAAATTTACATTTTGTGCTCACATGAAACAAATACCCTTATCAAAGGTCCTTTTTTATTGCTGCAACATACTATCAATACAAATTTCTAATATTTCTTACACTCCAAGGATAGTATGGCACCAAAATAAGTCTGTGATACCCACAAAAGAACACTCAAATCACTATTTGCGAAATGTCTTTATTTGTACGGTTACTATATACATTCTTAGATAATCAGTACACCATTAACTTATAGTTATCAGTGGCATAACCAGCCTGAAAATTTGGTCATGCTAATCAAATTTTAAATAATCATTACTCATTTCTTTAGAAATTGATTGTTTTCACAATCTAGAACATGAAAATATTTGCATATAGCATGACCAAGTGATGTTGGGCTGGCATCATCATTAGTATAGTTATAAAAAAGTAATGTTTTCCAAGGCAGTAATGTTTGCCAAGGCACATACTTGGATCATGTGGTGAAAATATTTCCTTTTTTGGACAAAATATTATGCCGAAAAATTATTTCTATTGCCCACAGACCATGATATAAGGTTTTTACAATCCAATAATTTTCAATCTCACTGTCGACCTTTACCAAACCTGCATATACTAAAAAGGCAATCAACCTCTCAATCTCCTCAAGGTTGGTGGACTTCTAGCCTGCCTCGCAGACGTCCTTATGGCTCACACCCTCGCCAACGAACGTCTGCTCAACTGAGCAATACATTCCATTCCCTTTATTTAGGCCAATCACTGTGAACCTTCTTAAATCGGGAAGGTTCACTGTGATTGTTCAATTTTGATATGCTTTCGCGGCAATAAAGAAACAAGATGGCGGATTTCAACGCAGCTTTCAAGAGAGTATGCGAGAAGTTTGCTATAGAAAAGCTTAATGATTATCAACAAGAAGCAATTATTCATATTGTGAAAAAAACCCAGATGTGTTCGTAAATCTTCCAACTGGTTTTGGGAAATCTCTAATGTATCAATCATTGCCATTGATTATGGATACAATTTTTAAAGAGTCGGGGCACATTGTACTTGTTATTTCTCCACTTATTAATCTTATGCAAGAGCAAGTTAGCTATTTACAAAGCGTTGGAATTTCTTCAGTTAGTTTAAGTACTATCAAAGAAGAGGAAAGAAGAGATGTCGAGGAAGGGAAATTCTCTGTTGTTTATGCTACACCTGAAACAATAATAAAAAATGAACGGTGGCGAAAGATGTTGTCAAATAGCGTTTATACTTCCAAGTTGTATGCTATTGCTGTGGATGAAGCACACGTCATTAAGCAGTGGTAAGGACTGATGTAAAATAATAAGCTTTCAGAGGAATTAAGCTGATAAACATAGTGGGTTATTTAATACACTAAATAAATGTGATTATGTGAATGAGCATGTATGTATGTTGCCATCAATGCCATGTTGGTTTTCTTTGTATATTTGTCAAATACAACAGGATGTAATTACTACGTTTTATAGCTATATTAAACTATGAAAAAAATACATAAGGATTGTCAAACTTCAAAATTAACACCCTGCACATTAACCCTTGATAAGTAAAATCATCTGGCATTAGGCAGAGTAAAATAAGAAAGTGGATTATTAAATATAAAAAATCTACACTATTTCGATTTGCTTGTTATATTTGCTGTTATACATGAATTTAAACCCATAAACACCCCTGCACCATAGCTGGGAAAATTGGATCAGCGATTATGCAACAAGGGTCTGGTTTTTGACAATTCTGTTGGACCCCATGTTGGGGAAATATGTACAATGTATACAATAAGTATACTGTCGGAAGTTTTGTTACTTTTGTTACAAAGTTCTATTTTTACTGAAAAATCAGCCATTTTGTTACTAAAAATAGATTTTTTTCGAAATTTGAATCGCCATATCTTCGCACTGCCTTGTTGTATTTTTAATGTTTTTACAATTTTGAGATCCTTATAGGACAATCTTTTCGAAAAAGTTACTAGCATGTTCTTAGCTCGTGTTTATTTTTTTGGCACCAAAGTTGGCACGTCATTTTCCCGCCAAAATGTAACAAAATCGAAAAACAAAAAACATACGATTTTTAGGAATGTTAAGTTCTATCCTGTGAGGGAGTTTCGTGATATTCCAAACTAACGAGAGAAAGTTATATGTACTTGGCCGAATTCGCTGTCTTTTATGCCCACCGTGAACTGTGCTATCAAGTGTGAGTGTGGAAAGTCTGAATGTGGAAAATATACACAATATCCAGCTGAACCAATCAAACAAGCTAACAAAAGCACAGTATCTGAATGCAGAATCAGACAACAGGTGGGAAATTTGTCTGAGCATGCGCAAGTAAAATGAGCCAGGCAATTGCGTGGAATACACGCGTTTACAAAAAGGCACAATCATGTAAATATTGCCAAATGTTTGTGCAAAATAAATTACTGTTTTATGTTGAAAGAGTGGACATGATCTAAATTAATCATACAGAATTTTTTAGTGACGTTCTATTTCAGTACCCTGCCATTGTCTCTGGTGGGCTGTCTGTGTGCATTCGATCTGAAACAGTTGCTACTTTGCTGTCGAAGAATTTCGAATGTTTACATGAAAATAGAGGCAAGTCATGCATTTTACAACCTCTCAAACTGTACGAGCCCCTATTTTTATGCTTATACCTAAGATATCAAATAAAAGTACATGAAACAGAGAACATTTGTGAAAGTTTTATTGTGAGGCCACGGCCAGTTTTTAAAATATCTTTATTTCTGTTCCGGTCATCACCAAAATTACACAAATTACAACAAATTTTGAATCTCATCAAGCACAAAAATACTTAACGTGTAACCAAAATATGCTCGTGAAATCGAAATTAATAGCTAAATTTTCAAACTAGACCATTCTCGAAGCGGTTTTGACGAAGGAAGTTCACATTTCGGCCTTTGATTCTTGGCAAAAATTTGACCACAACACATGCGAAGCAACTGGGTTTCAAAGACTGAACTAAAACATTGTGAGCCCCTATTTTCCTGACGATATGTTTGATACCTACAAACGCCGAAAAGTTTTTTCTTTTCATTTAGCTATATTTGAAATTGAGGCCACAGACTATTTTTGAGAAAATACAGTTCAAAGTCAAGCTATTTTTACATATTTTCAAAATTTGTCAAATTTTGCAAGCTTGTATTTTGAACTTAGACAGCTGAAGTTACATTAAGAAACATAGGATGGAAAATTTGAGGCATATAAAGTTAATTTCAACTTACATTTCATTCTCAAATCACGTCTTTCTTCGTTTATTATGGTTTTAAACAAGCCATAGATCGACGTATACGGTATTTACTCCCATGTTCACATCGCCATATTAACTTCTTCCAATTACGCGATTACAAAACAATCATCCCAAAACAAAGAATTCATGATCAACTTTTAAAAGAATAACCAATAATTTGTAAATCGTTGAATGGAAAGCAAAAAATCGTCAGCTAAAACAGCTTCTTGCTAACTTTCTGCTTTGTTTTGAATGTGAATGCAATGAGCTTTGTTTCTGCCCGCAATTTTTTGGTCAGCGACGACAAATTTCCCACCTGTTGAATCAGAAAAGTTTTGCCTGATCAGAGAAATGATCTTCAATTGAAGTTAATTTCCTATTATGAGTCATGTGTACATGACATTAAAAAGACGTCTATTTATGCAAATTTCAAAACTTTGATTGCCATCAAATTTTTGGTTGGCTTTTCCGACCAACAGATATCTCAAGTGTTATGTAATTGTGACAAACTATTTTCCATTGAAGACATTTTAACTTATGTTGAGAAATGGGACATGAAACATGCTCATGATATACTTAGTGTTATTGTTCAAACATTTGGAGATTGTGATTACATACCATACCAGTGCCAGAAGGATGACTCTGATGAATATGATGAACTGTTGTGTCTTGATGAGGATTGGAGTATGTTACTTGATGATGATGAACTATTTTACAATGCAATGGAAAATCTATCTTTATCATCAATCTGTTTCAATGAATATGTCTGCTGATGAATCAAGTGCCAGTATTGATATACCAGATGCTGCAACTAATGCACTTGAAAACCTGGAATTATAGTGAACCCAGAACAATTTATGGCAAATTAGTTAATTGTAATTTATTGTATTGTCATTTCTGGAAAAACGTATCATATTTATTAGCCTTTCTCACGCCACCATTTTTGGGGTACTCTAATTGTTCGTAAATGATTATAACAATGTGAAAAGCGATATTTCAGAACAAACTATTTACAGAGTAAATTTACTGTCATACATCCATAAAATGATAATGTCGCCGTTACGTGGTGTTACGCTCGCAGAATTGGCAAAAAAGTACCCCAAAAATTGTGGCATGAGAAAAGCTAATTCCATAACATTTTGCACATATAACATATCAGTTTGCATATTATATATAATTTCTTTTGTTTGTGGAATCCCAGCTATAATTATAATAAAGTTGTTCCGCTTTTAATTAAGCAGACAATTAACAGGGAGCTTAGGATATGCTTAATTGAATGGGCATATATATGCTTGTATTCGACTATTCGTTTTGTAAAGTGTAAACAAATACATATATAGGTGAAAAATCAAATCGAAACTGATAACATATTCAGATACTAGTTTAAGCATATCATAAGCTCCCTAATTCTATGGCCTAGGCATAGATGATAGATTATACCAGATGAATCACTGTGTATCTATCTCTATGATTTTCGTGTCCACGATTTTCGCAAGATTATCATGCTACAAATGGCAATTACTGCCAAAATGTGTGATTGCTCACGTTTCATGGTGTGAATTACACTTACTGCCAAAATGGCGTCCAATGCGTGTTCATAAAAAATCGTGGACACAATTGTGGCTGAGTGATTCATCTGGTATTATCTATCATCTGTGGCATAGGGGTTGTTTCAATGTGAAAGCATACATTACAATAATTAACAATAATTACCTAATTGTATTCATCTTGCTTTTACACCTTTAATGATATTTCTCTTGTGTTCATTTATCCACTTGAACAATGCAGTCATTTGCAAATTAGCCATACTATTCCTCTCAAATTCTACGAAGTGGTTATACAGCCTGTTCTTGTGGATATTGTAGACATCCGTATTCATAGCCCTGTTGACCAATTCAAGCAAATCTTTCTCAACAGATTTTCGGACATGCTTTCCTGACCTGGATATCCGGGTTATAGAAATGTCAATGTTGTCAGTTAGGCTGCGTACACCAGCTTCTGCATTACATATATGAGACTGTCTTTTCAGTGATGTTCGGACCAAGATTTTTAATAGCTTGCTTTAAAAACTGATTACTGTGTTCTACATCCAGATCCACTGGTGTATTCTTGCCCACTCCCCCACTTGTATTTACACTTCTGTTCCAGACAAACCTTTCATTGTCCCGAGGTGAAAGAATAGATTCAGTAAGGAAAGTTTGGTATAGACATTCTAAAGCATATTTGCTACTGTGTTGACCATCAAGCTTTACAAAGAAGGAGAAGATACTTAATTCTGGATCCATCACCCTCCTTCACAGCATCTAGAAAATTCATGAAAAACAGACCATTTTCTAACAATGCACAGTTATAACTGTAAATGTCATCATTAGACTGTACTGATTTTGGAGTTTGTTCATCTGGAATTGGTGGAGGATCATGGGTCATTTCGTGCAATCTCCTGCTCTTGCCGTCATACTTGAATGTATGTGAACATCCAACAAATCTGCATGGAAACCTCTTTCCACTATCCTTTTCTTGGATAGAAATGCCTTCTGCAAGTGCCTTTTCTATAGAATCGTTTGTGAAAACCAGCTTGTCAATAATCTGTGCTGATGCTTTGTGTAAGTACTGCTGTTTTGCAAGTTTACTCTGATTCGATAGGTTTTCGGGTATAGGGAAGTTGTCTGGTTGACCAGATTTATTCTCAAATCCAAGTACTGTCATTGCAGCTGCTATTACTCTTGACTTTATTACAAGAAGAAGGAAATCTCGATCTTCCCTGTATGCTGTTGTTGGGTCAGCTTTGACACTTCTGCGGTTTATCAGTGTATGATCAGAGAAGAGTGTGCAATCATCATTATCTGACTTCCCAGAGAAAAATATATTGAATATCATCTATTGAAGAGAACCGTTATCAATGATGGACAAACAATAACAGATGTTTTAACTATTGAAAAGTGCTTCTGTTGATTCAAGTAGCAGGTGTTTCTTCTGAAAGAATATATTAATTAGCATGATGAAGGGTGTTGCGGGGGAACAAGAGGTTTGGAAGTTCCCCGAGAAATTGTTGAATATAGAGAGAGAAAGTTGCACTCTAACAAGTTAACCAAACAATCTGCCAATATTGTCTTGTTAACCCATTAAGCAGCAATGCACCCTACTTTAATCTTTTACTCTGTCTAATGCCAGACGATTTTACTCCTCAACGAGAGTCTTGCACTCTAATTGATTTAAATGTAATTTAACAGATTATAAAATACATACACTCAGCTTTCAACTTACACTCAGTATTTTCAGGCCAGTGTGCCAGTCGCCTAACTGTAATGTTAAGCCTTCAAGTCGACTTTCAGGTGTATACCCATTGGAAACAGATGCTATGACATTTACAGTCCTTTCAACTGTCAACTGATCACCTGCAAGAAGTTGTCCATCGTATGAATCATCAGCTTTCTGTGGAATATATGTCTGGAAGTGCTGTAAAATTTCCAACATGTCAGCATTCTCATTTTCATTTTTAAATAAAATACCCAGAGGAACCTACATAGGCAATATGTGTAAAATATATTGACATATAATAAAATGCATTATAATACAGGCAAGCTAGCATTTAAAAGCTCTACCCATTGAGTGCCAGTGCTCTCCCATTCAGACAAGTAAAATCATCTGGTGCTAGGAACTGGAACCCCCTAAATTCAGGGGCCCCAGTTCTTTGTCGGCATGCACGATTGCTAAAGTTAAACCAATAACAGTACAGGAAAAATTCAATTTCCCCCAACCCAATGCCTTCCTAGCCTGCGCACAGGCATTGCTCTGGGTACGAGATTGAGTAAAATACTAATGTCAGGTGCATTGGGTACAATGCATCCCAATGGGTAAATTATGACCCTTGAGAATAATTATCTGAGCAGTGGTAGCAGTAGTAGCAGCAGTGGTAGCAGTGGTAGCAGTGGTAGTTTTAGCAGTGGTAGCAGCAGTGGTAGCAGTAGTAGTAGTGGTAGCAGCAGTAGCAGCAGTGGTAGCAGTGGTAGCAGCAGTAGCAGCAGTAGCAGCAGTGGTAGCAGCAGTGGTAGTAGCAGTGGTAGTAGCAGTGGTAGCAGTAGTAGCAGTGGTAGCAGTTGTAGCAGTGGTAGCAGTGGTAGCAGTGGTAGAAATTGAAATGAAAAAGAGGAACAATCGCATCAACTCAAACGTTTTGATGAACAATTCTAGTAACGATATAAACAACATATAAAGCACCTAGCTTTGTAACTTCAATTTTAAAATTTTGTGTTCTTGTGTGCATAAGCCCAAAAAATGTACAAAAAAAGATACTGTCCATATACAAGAAAACGTTCAGTTGATTATCACTTTCAAATTTTTGTGACTTTCCTTGCTTTTCAAGAGATTTTTTACGGTATTACCGAAAGAAAATTGCTTGTGAAAGTTTCAACCAATGGCTGTTTGAAAAACATTGACCGGGCGAGGATATACTAATCTAGCGAGGAAAGCGAGTGGCTAGCTAGTGTGTTATTAGCGAGCGGAAAGAGGATGATCAAAAGTCCATAAAGTATCGCGGGTGGATGCATGGGGTAGTGAGTCATGGCTTCAAACACTATCGGAGTTGAATGAGCTAGCTTTTGAAAGACGTTTTGTACTGATAAGCCGCCGTGAAATGTTAGCGTTTTTGTTTACAATTTTACTTTGTTGTAAAGACATATAAGAAAATATATAAACATATAAGGCATATTTATTTTGTGTTCTGACTACTGCTTTATATGATGTGCTTGTTTTAAATGCTGCAAGTTTCCTATATATGGAACATCAAGGTTATTTTAGGTTACTTTCTTCGTTACATTCTCATGGTTACAACACACGTTTCATTATATAAATCTTTTCTTCCATATAACGGGAATTTGCTCATTCTATTATGATGAATTTTGGAATGTAGTATACCAAAATAATCAAAATGATACCCCATTTTGTACCCCAGCAAATTATTGTTTGTTTTTCTTTCAGAATTGGATCAAAAAAGGTGGTTGCAGGTATTCAGATCCCTGTTGACCTGTTGGGACATTCTATTGGGTGAACATCAAATGGTGTGAGGTGTGAAATGAAATTTTGATTCAATGTGACTGATAGAATAGGAATGGTATGGATAATCATGATGCTAGTGAAATATTTTTTATGATGCAATTAGTGATAACTGTAATGATATTGGTGAAGCATAATTTATAATAAAGATATACAGTGATGATACTGGTGATATATAAGTTGTAAAATGGTAACATAAATGTGGGAATGAAAGCATAGAAATTAAAACGAGACATGAATAGTAAAACTGAGATGTGTATGACTCGATCGATTGACTAAGATTGAGGCCTTTAAATTTCTCCAACATTTTATTAAAGAGCATTTCTCCCCGATTTAAGCAACTTATGAAGGAAATTATGAAGAATGGCCTTAACAATTTATTCACAGATCATCTCCTTATCAAGTTAGGGTGTGGTCATTATTTATGGGGAGGAGGGTTCGTAAATGGGGAAAATATGGATTGACGACTTTTTGTCTCCCCCCTCATAAAAATAGAAACTTTTCTCCCCCCCCCCTCCCCCCCGGGGGACTGAAAAATTAACGGTTAAGGCCGTTTTCCACTAGGCGGAATTCTCCGCGCGGAGCAGAATTTTTCTTTGTCTTTTCTAATTAGTTCCACTCGAGAAATCACAAGACAAAGAGAAATTCCGGGAAAATTCCGCCAAGTGGAAAATGGCCTTAATGAAACAGGTGTGCGTAGGACAATCTGTTTAATCTAGCTCATGATGTTTTACCACAGAACAAAAATCAGTAACAGAAAGGCCACTCAGCGCTGCAACATGTCCTCGTTTTTTTATGCCAAAATATGCAGTTTACTGGCCCTTGGTGTCAAAACGTTTGGTATGGTATCGTATCTACTTGTAGGGAGGGGGGGAGGGGTGTATTTTTCCACCCACATGATTGAAATGTGAGCAATTTCTGAAACAGATTTTTGGATATACAGCGTTACATTGTGCTTTGATAGACCGAATCTGATCAGTTAAGTGTACTTGCATGGTATGTTTATGTAAATACTCAGGGGGTAGGAAGCTTGTTAAACTTGTCCAAATCTTTGCTTCCAACAAAAAGGAGAGGCATTTTCTATTGTCATTTTTTGAATATAAACTACTGAATTAAATAAATTGTTTGTTCCAAAGTGGCTATGGCAGATGTTACTAAAATAAATGTTACAAAAAGAATGCAGGCTGAAAAGAATGTATAAAATGGGTATATTGTGACATGTACCTGTACAGAAACATATATTATTATATTGTTCGGTATATTGCTTAATTGTTTAACTTATAAGTTTTATCAGATAGTTATTATTGACTGTAATATGACAATTACATTATATGCGTGTGACTTGTGTTATTCATACGAGATTTTTAGTCTTTCAAAATTTTGGGGGCCCTAGCCTACTACAGGTGACTGCTACTCCAAATAATTATGCCGTCTTAAAATATTAATATTAAGTCAAGTCCGTAATGTAAACAAGCGGTTTGTTTACATTTTGAACTGCTGTATTTCTTAAAATATGATGTACTGTCTAAATATCTAACACTACTTTTGTTCGCTATGCTTCTAAATGAATATGAAATAAAGTTTATGTTCAGAAAAATTCAAAACATTCGAAATTTGGGCAATGTTTACATCAGAGGGCCCTCACATTGTTATGCGCAGAACCGATGCGCAGAACGGACTTGACTTCCCCTTTAATTATAGGAAAATACTCAATTAATAAAACGATGGATAAATCAAATACACCCTTTCGATATCACGTCGTAAACATTTTCGTCACTTTCGTTAGTATAAAAAAGCAAGGTGATTGGCTCACAATGCTTGAGAACGAGGTTCCAGGGGAAAAAATTTATGACGTAATCATCGAAAAGGTGTATTGAATGTTATCAATAAATGGACCATCACCCAATTAACCAAAATTTTGAACTTAACAATTCTAGACAAAAATTCATCACAGCTTGAAAGAGCATCACAAAATTAGTAATATTCCAAAGTTTCGTGGCGAAATGTTGTAAAATGCGGATAATATAGCCATGCGAAATTTGCAATTTTCAGTCATTTTAGATCACAAACGGAAAACGGTTACCACAACTTTGCGTAATCTAAAATGACTGAAAATCACAACAACTTCGCAAGGCTATATTATCCGCATTTTGCAACATTTTGTAACGAACTTTGGAACATTACTAATTTTGTGACGCTCTTTCAAGCTGTAATGAAATTTTTGTTTAGGCTAGTTAAGATCAAAATTTTGAAAAAGTGGTAACCATTTCTCGTTTGTAATCTGAAATGACTGCAAATTGCAAATTTCGCAAGGCTATATTATCCGCATTTTACAACATTTCGCAACGAAACTTTGGATTTTGTATGCTCTTTCATGCTATAATCGAATTTTGTCTAGACTTGTTGAGATCAAAATTTTGGTTAATTGGGGAATGGTCCATTAAGAACCTTACCCAGGCCTCTACAGTCGTTAGCTGAATGTAAAATCTCGAGTAAATAACATTTTTTCGTTAAATACCCAGTATCCCGGGGGATTTGTGGAATTAAATCTGGGTCCTGATCCGCATTAATTCTCCGCTATGCCGGGGGCGGGGGTGTAGTTTCAGCTGACTGGTGCATTATTTTTACGTTTCACGCAATAATAAAGAACCCGGGCTGGATATACGTAATATCTGGAACATATATAAGAACGAAATAACCGTAGTTTATTAATAAAAGTCAATATCGTGTGGTTATTAGATTTGTGTTGTTGTTGTTGTATTCAAATTGTATAGTATTAGCATAGTTCATGGGGCCGCTGTAATTGGTGAAAACTGTTGCGTGCACCTTGCCAATGGAACACATATTATATGTTGTTGTAAATCAGTGCTGTTAAATGTTGCATGTTACTTGGCAAAGTTAAATAAATAAATAAATACACAATTTTCATAACTGTAAATTTCTTTTACATGCATCCAAATTAAATAGAGATTACTACACGGTTGGCAAGCGCGTACGATTTTGTTACACCATTTTTTACACCTGAGCCTATAATGACAATACAACTTGTGTTATGAAGATTATAATATGACATATTACTAGATTGCATTGATATATCGAAGGAACTAGACTCAGTTCCGAAATATTGCATACGCGAACTGACCTGACCGCGTACCTCAATTGGCAGAGCATTAGGCTCAGGGACGACACTTGAGGGGTGACACCCCCAAAGTACAAATCATCTGGATTGGCAGGGCAAATCATCTGGATTGGTAGGGCAATGAAAGATTTTAAATGATAGAATGTAGAGTTATTAAGTAATTTCCAGGACTTCCAGAGGGAATTGAATTGAATTTATAGACCTACATTTTACAGATATTGGTTACAATAAAAACAGCAAGATAATTTCCTAGAGTATATTATTTGCGCGGTAAAAAGAAAAGAACGACAGAATAAAAATAATGGTAAGTGATGACTCTTTCTCATCTCTAGCAGTCTCGTTGGACCTACTCCCTGATGAACGAAATTTTGATATAGAAAAGTCTAGACAAACATTTTACAACATCTTGAAAGAGCATCAAAAAGTTAGTAATATTCCGAAGTTTAGTTGCAAAATATTGTAAATTGCAGATAATATAGCCATGCGAAGTTTGCCGTTTTTCAGTCATTTTGTATTACACACGAAAAATTGATACCTATTTTCAGAAAGCGATATCAATTTCCCTACCCAGAGCCTTCGATTGAAACGTCACGAAGGCTCTGGGTTCAACGGGAATATTCTTTGATTAAACCGCGCCAATCACAAAACAGAATTAATGGTTTTAGCACATAATCTGTACTAAAATATAACAATATAGCCCTGTATAACAATATATAACAATATAACAATATATAACAATATAGCCCTGTTTTAGCCACTTCCTTATCTTAGGATAAATATTAATGCCCAGCATAATGTGTTTTATGCTGAGCATTAATATTTATCCTAAGATTACGATTTCCGCCTGGTTCATTTATCGCAAGTATCAAATTCCACCAATGAAACGCAACACGTGTCCACCCAGCCACACATGCAACTAAACCTTGGGTCAGTATTCTCTTTGGTCATCGACTCTCGTCAGAACAGCGTCAATCTCTCTATCGCGATACACGCATTGTCTGTAATTTTTCAGCCGTTATTATGTCTGGCGCAAATGATTCTGTGGAGGTATGTATCTTTTTTAATAATGTTTTGCCTACACTGTCAAGTGTGCTTATAGAAAATTGCTTATATTGTTTAATTAATACAAATATCTATTTTCTGTTAGATGGAGGAGATGTCTTCCATGTTTTTTACCATGGGTGGTAAAACATTTTATGGAAAAGATCGGGCAACTGTTCAGTGATTTTATCATTAAAGTCGTAGGTGAGATGAAATTGGTAAAGAAGAAAACATCTGGTCGTTGGGTGTGTTTATGTAGCACGGCTGATTCTGACCAAGACAATACAACCAGGTGCATTATGACTTATGTAGTTATTTGGGAAGTCAGGCGTATAGCGCACTCAAGATTAGATGTATTATTGAATATTGCGTCTCAACTGTATCCAATTAGCCTTTCTCACGCCGCCATTTTTAGGTGGCATTTCAGCTGAAGTCTGTGCGATAAGTCCACATCACAGCGACTTTTTATAATTTTTTGGACGAATGATGGTAAATGTACTTTGTAAATGGTTAGTTTATCGCTTTTCACAATGTTTTAATTGTTTGCATTGGATAATGAAAATTTGATGCCACTCAAAAATGGCGGATATTTGTCATCGTGAGAAAGGCTAACTACTGAGCATTTAAGCCATTAATGTTAAGTATCGAACTTTGTCTTTGAAACCAGAGCTGGCAACAGTCAATTGTGCGAGTTTTTATTGCAACGGACGAGTGCGCAATGATAGTCGACCAGTGTTCTATGACATTTAAATTTCCCTCTTGCGTCTTGTGTATAATATAATATATAACCAAGTATATGCATGGTATTCTCTGGAACTCATGCGTGTGAGAATTTGGGTATCGAAGCGGAAGAAATCAATTTTGCGGTGGCTTTATTGCTGAGTTTGGAGTTTGTGGGTCGTGGGCAAAAGGTCCTGCGTCGTGCGCAAAAGTTGTGGGTCAAAAAATGCTTTAAATTTAGCCTTTGGAGCGATCGAATGCTCAACTGAATATTTAACCGAAATTCTTCATATTATGCGTTCGAACCTGGAAGTTAAAGTGTTTATGAAACGGCTGAAATTTTTTTCTGAAATTGTGCTGATTTTATAGTTTAAAGTACGCTGAATATCATGCTGTATTTTATTTTCGCCCCGCGATTCTTTAAAGTCGATTTTTTAAGCTACAAAGTTTGCCATCTATGACCTTTGTTTGTCCCATCTCACGGCGCGGTCAAATTGATGGCGTGACGTCACTGGTTGTACTCGCGCGTTCATTCCAAAGGTGAATTTGTCATGGCCGAGACTCAAAACAGCCGAGCGAAAGGGAAATCTCTTGGAAAGTATTGTGTTGCAGGTGGACCTGGAAAAGTCAGTTGCAAAAACAATTCGAAAACAGAAGGAATTTCGATGCGTCGCTTCCCTAGCGATAGTTCTGTCCGAGCAAAATGGGCTTGTATTGTCCAAAGACATCGTCCGCAATGGCAGCCATCAAGCACTTCGGTGCTTTGCTCAGCACGTTTCAAGGTCACAGATTTTGAACAACGGCTTGATTTTATTCCACAAGAACCGGAAAAATTCATGACTAAGAGATGGCTGAAGAAAGGCGCGATACCTAGTCTAGATTGCGTTGTTTCAGGGCCACAAGTTCAGGCGATTTCAGCTCGTGAAAGAAGACAGGTAAATATATGCATAAATTGTTCGTTTGCGGCATTTTGACGCTGTTACATATTCATCCTTGACATAATCTAAATATTCAATACTCTTCACGGCAAAAACCAGATAACTCTATAAAGACCCGTTTACACTATGTATAATAGTAATATTTGTTGCTATAAATTTGGAATTCACACTCGGACATTTAATAGTTCGCCACCAAAGGCAAGTGAACAACATGAAATAAAAGCTTTGTAAGGCAAGGCTCTCATGCTACATTTTCATAGTTTAATATGTAGATGTCAATATGAAAGACATAAAAGTATTTGGAATGTGTTGTTAAATTGAGTTTGCCTTCAAGTGGTTTAATAGTTTAAATACAGGTCAATTGAAGCCAATTTCTATGTTTATTTACTTCTTCAAAGTCACTACTTCATGTTATGTGTATGTAATGATCTATTTTGATTGGTCTCTATCGGCTTTAGCCAGGTACAGTATCTGGTGTAAACACACCATGTTGGGCGCCAGTTAGGTAATTCTCAAGCTGTGTTTACACTACGAGCCTAAGCCTGGCCTACCTTTGGACTAGATTTTTGTGGTGTAAATGCACTTCGGCCTGGCCTAGGCCAGGAAATCTGGGCCCATCAGGAAAGGTGGCCCAGATTTCTTGGTCTAGTGGCGGTCGAAGTGCATGGTCTAGTGGTCTAGTGGCGGTCGAAGTCGACACTACCAAAATCTAGTCCAAACCTAGGCCAGACTTAGGCTCGTAGTGTAAACACGGCTTCAGATGCAGAAAAGTCTCGGTAAAAATTTTTTTTAACCCATTAAGCTGTTGAGCTTTTCCATTGACAAGCCTCAGACTCAGTGA
Organism: Paramuricea clavata; assembly: GCA_902702795.2. Lineage (NCBI taxonomy): Eukaryota > Metazoa > Cnidaria > Anthozoa > Malacalcyonacea > Plexauridae > Paramuricea > Paramuricea clavata. The sequence continues at coordinate 53,984 of CACRXK020000090.1, forward strand.
TTGTCGGGGAATATTCACCTCAACTTTGTCTCTGTGAATATTCCCCGATAATCACCTCACCTTTGGCGAACAATTGTTAACACCAACACAAATATTATCATATACAAAGCAGACAACAAATTACATTATTATTCTTTTGATATAACTTATAAAATAATTTGATGAATTATTTTTAGTTGCAGAAAAAAACAGCATTATTGGAGGCAGAAAAGCAGAAATCAACAGGAAATCTCCCACTGCCAAAGAGAAAAGCCAGACAATGTAGCAAGTGCAAGGCACCAATGAAGGTCACCTGCAATCACATTGTCCACACGATGCTCCACAGACTTGATCTGTTTACTGTATATTTTCATTGTTTGTAAATATTGTAAATAGTTAAGAGGGTTGTTGTATATATTGTTGAAATATAATAAGTATGAACAGAATTATGCATCAGTCAGTGTACCCCCTCCCCCAACCCCTCATAAGCTAGGAATTGCTGGGAATTTAAAGCGTGATTTACATTTCAGTCAAGGGATCTCAAAGTGGGCAATATGTAAAACTAATTGTGTAAATGTCCTCTGGTTAAAAAGATTTATTTATTACTAAATAAATAAATAAGTAACAAATAAATATTTTTAACCTGAGAACGTTTACATATTTTAAATATGTAAAACATTAATACACATTACAGATTTGGTGATAATACTTTTCTTTGGGTTTTATGTTATGAAATATTTACATAATAATGAAATATTTACATAATAGTGACTTCAGTTATCATTATCCGTTTGCTCTTCTCCAGATATATACCAGCATCACCAGTACAAAATACATGCAGTCATTATATGATGGTAAATGCATGGTGACAAGGGCTGGTGTTCTCCCAGCCCATCAAGCCAAACAGCCGACGATATGACACTGCTCTGAGGAATCTATAACAATACAAATTTATCTTTATAGAACCTGTAAAGTTCTTTTACTTTCGCTACTAGTCAGAATTAATATGCACAACCGAAGTATATGTACCTTTTATCTGCGCCATTGTTTATTCCATGGGAGCTTCCATCAGTTCCATGTTTGTAAATAGAAGAGGCCCAACTTCACTTCTCTTTTGTCATAGCATTGAAGTCAGGATGATTAAGGATGTATTCAACATTCTTGCCAATCCAAGTAAATTTTCCAGTTACTTCCACAATCTCTTTGCAGCAACAGTACTCTGAACACTCGCCAGATTTTGAGCGGCGCAATTCCCACACGAACACCTACAACAGAAATAAATAATAAGGCAAATATCAGGGAAATTTTGCATGAAAATCATAATAAAGTAACTTAGTATTGTTTGTAGAACTCACCAATTTGCTAATGGAATATGTTTTCTAAACGCTTCTCCAAAACAGATGGCAAAATGTAATCTTCGTCCTGTTCCTCATCAGAAGATTCGCTGTCGCCTGTACTGGCAAATATAGTTCCCCTTGATACGGCTCAAAACAATTCGTTACGTTCATATTTCCTTCTAAATTGCTCTCCGTTATGTTATCAGACTCTAAGCTAGAGTAACTAAGAGAATCTTCGCTGTGCAACATAGTAAAAGAGTAGAAATCACGATAAAATATTTTATACAGCGCGATAATACAAATGTTCTTTACTGTTTATATTGAGAATGTCAACATGTGTGTACAACCAGTGACGTCACGCGCTGTTTTCACTCGGGTCCAGACCCCGGGACAAAAAATAGCCGAATTGCTGAACTTTGTAGCTTAAAAAATCCACTTTAAAAAATCGCGGGGCGAAAATAAAATACAGCATGATATTCAGCGTACTTTAAACTATAAAATCAGCACAATTTCAGAAATTTTTTTCAGCCGTTTCATAAACACTTTAAGTCTAGACGCAGCAGGATATGGCCAGGCGGCAAGTAACTGAAGGAATGTTGTGACGTAATTAAAGGAAACCTTAATTACAATGCGTAAAACACCTAGTAATCCGACAAAAAACATGCATAAAAACATAGTAATCCGACACAAAGTTCATATTAATCTTTTTTTTTAATTGATTAATTTTTTAAAACTGGCAAAAAACATGCTTTTCTGTACTGCATCATTTCTTTTAAACAGCGGCATACATGTGAAATATCAGCCTTGAAAAATGTGACAATCACTTCCCACCATTCTTTGTTAGGATTATCGTGTTAGATATCAATTGCTTCGATTCGAAGCAGCGCTTCATAGAGGCATTGTGGGAAGCATATGGAGGTGGGACGTTTCTGCTGGGCCATCAGGTTACAGGCGCAATCGTTCAACTGTTCGCTAGCTCCCTAAAAGACGACTTGAGCCAGCAAGAATCCAAGAAATATTTCTGTGAGGCAAAATTCATGGGTTACCATGGGAACAATTACTGGCTTGTTTCTAATGACGTGAGTATATAATTATATAGTACTATAATCTAATTCATATTTAAAGTCAAGTTAATTCTTCCATAAATTTAAATTTTTCCATTGAAACTTGATTTTTTTTTTATAATTTCACGTTAAAATCACGTTTTTTTATTTTTTTAAGTTCTATAAACTCAAGTTTTTCTAATATACTCAAGTTTTTCTATTGAATGAAACTTAACTTAAGTTTTCCTATTAATTTACGTTTTTCTGAAAATTCAAGCTTTCTGATAAACTCGAGTTTCTATATAAACTTATTAAAGTTTTCCTATATACCCAAGCTGGTTTTTCAGTATAAACCGTCAAGGAGTTTTCTATTAGTTGACCTGCATCTAAGGACGTTTAGCCTCATAATCAAATTAACTCGACGAAAGACACGCAAAATCACTGTTTTTTATTGGCTCTCACTATGTGTTCTACCTGTATATGCAAAACACGGCTAAACGCAAAATAGTAAGATTATGTTGTTGTGAGTAGTATTCGTTCTGTAATTTGCATGGTCATGAAATATAGGTAATGAATCATATGCAGATAGTCATTTTGACAGATTATGCTCGCAAACCCACTGTTAACCTGCCCAATGGGATTTGTTTTGAAAAATTAAATTTTAAAAATTACTTTGCCAATGAACTCGTATAAGATGAGTTGTTTTTTAAGCCATTTAATTGTTGTCGTGTTTTATCATATATAAAACACTCCGCTACACTACACCAACACAGCAAGTATCATAATCTATACTATAGGTCGCTATTATACACCTTATTAACACATATCCTTTATGTAACCAATCAAATTTGAGACTTTTGGCTATGCAAATTTTATAACTGAATATACGCTCGTTTAGGTCCTTAGATACAGGTCAACTATTGAAACTTGAAGTTTTTCTTATAAACTAAGGCCCAGGTTTCTCATGAACTAAACTTTTTCTATCTACAAACTCAAGTTCTTCTATAAACTCAAGTTTTTCCCTTCAGCTATTAAACAGGTAAATTGTCTGTTGATATAGAGTAAATAATTCGTATCAACGTGGAAAATGTGTTATAGTCAGGCATATAGATGAACAAAAATTACGGAAAACTCACCATATCAAGGCCAATCAAGGCCTTCATCAGTTGTGCCTTGAAGCCGCTGCCTATAGTAAGTACGTTTATGTGTATGTATTTAAATTTTGTATTTAAATGAAACTTCATTACAGTTAATGTAAAAAATGTGAAAAAGTTTCAGACTAGAATTTCAAATATGAAAAAGTTTCAGACTAGTACCCAGGATGTTTGCCTTATTTTGGACTTATTTTTTACATTTGGAACAGCAATAACCCTTAAACACTTGACAATCCCGCCTAATCATTTAAATGTCTTACATGTAGTTTTAAGCTTTCTATTGATGCAAATAATTAGTATTAGAAATGTATCTTAAATTTCACATTGTTCAACTGTACGCCAGACAAATTGTATAGTACATTTTAATACAAAATTCGAAGAAAAACGTGTTGCCAAAAGCTTACAAAAAATTTTAACGCCGACATACTGAAACGTACTTACAGCTTTCAGAACAAAAGATGAAGGGAAAATGGAATTGCCCCTCGATATGGTGAGGGTTTTTTTCCTTCTATTTGCATGCCTGATTATATTATAATTCTTAATGAATAATGTCATCTCTGATTATACATATTCTACAGATGCACATCAAGAATGGCAAAATCTTGAGGCATGTTAACCAAGAGTATATGGCATTAGACGAGTTTCTCAGTCATTACGAACTCCAAATTGACAGGCATTTGCTAGAAGACTCGAAAAGATTAAATAGTTCGCTTGCAAGGTAATATGCCTGAATATATATGCTACATATATGCATGCATGACTTTAGTATAAATTCAGGATTGATATTCGTTCTGATCATACAGCTAATTCAATAATTATAAAGTATAATGATATAACGCAGCAAATTTATAGTTATCATATCATAATGTTATCTTTATAAAGGTTCTTTGACTTGTCGGACGGATTTGGCCTAAATTCTACTCCCTTTCGGTTGGCAACAGCTTTCATGGTTGGCCGCATCATAAGGAATGCACTCAACCCTAATGATGTGTGGGGTAAGCGAAAACATATAGATTGCTCTGGAAAGGAGCTTCTTCCAATCCCCTCCAACACACCCCTGCTGAATAATCTGTATTATATATCAGCTAGTGATTATACAAAACAATGAAATATTTCTTAAAATTAAACTACGAGTGTCAAGCGCTATCGTTGTTGCATTTTTAACTTATAGACGAAAGTTCCATTGGGATGATCTATTCTGAAAAAAGATGTGTGGGGAAGTCCCTGACCTTAAATATCCTGACTCTGGGTCAAGGGATATCAGATTGTGCCCACTTGATGTATCTTAGTGGAGGAAACCAAACGATTTGTGGGACATCATCGTAAGTGCAAAAATATTCAATCGAATTTTCGTTTTACAGTTGTCACGAATTTCATACATAAAACTTGAAATCGACACACTTGCTTTTTATAATCTTGCGTATCTTAAACTCTTAATTTATATGGTATGCGTGGCAGGTCTTTAATTATCGTTATATAGAAGGGACATTTACAGTTACATATATCTTCAAAGACATACACTCCCGCGAAGTATAAGTAATTAATGCATGGTTCTGAAGTCCTAAGGTTAAGCAAAACTATAATTTTATAATGTATAGAGTTATGATACAGAAGAGCATGGCAAATACAACAGGAGTTGTACTGATTGACGATCCCGAGATTAGCAAGCTATTCTGCCAGATGTTGTTGCAAGTTCAGGGGCGTCTCATGTGCGGATCAGTTAAGGAAGGGATGATCGCTGTAAAAGCAGCTACGATGATATCTTCCAACTCTCCAGAATTACCACGGTAATACATTTACATATACCCCTTTACAAATTTCTCAATTTTTTCGGTGGGAGAAGGTCTTTCAAGTTTCAAACATGATTATAATTATACTTTAACTAATTTATATTAATATTAATTTTAATTGGCAGAATAATGGGGAGAGTGATAAGATTCAATTACACTGGATCTAGTGAATCCAATCCTCATGATCAAAAGCAACTGGCCAAGCTGTGTCCCAATTAATGGCAGAAAATAAGGTATGCATCGGCGTGTGGATTGTGCGAAACATTCAGCGATGCCACTGCAGAACTGTTAAAAATATATATAGACTATAGAGAGGATATTACATGGCGGCGCAAAGATATGACTTTTATCTTCGAGTGGTGAAAACAATTAATTTTTAATTAATTACTGTAAAACGAGTGGATGAAAGTCATATTTTCAAGCCACTGCGTATTATTCCGTTTCTTATATAGTCCCAAGCAACAAATTAGGAAATTTCACTGAATTGGAAAAAGTCACGTGATCAATTAGTTCTCACTATATGTATGTGAACAACCATATATCCCTTGAGTGTCCAGAGTTTATGATTTAAGATTTTTGAAAAAGCTGCATATATATATATATATATATATATATAAGTACCGCATGATGATTCTTTACTGATGAAACAGACTGTTGTGGAATTTTGAGGTAAGCGAAATTCTATATATATGTATATATATGTATATATATCTAGAATTTCGTTTAATCTTAAAGCTCAAAAATATTTTTGCAGGGTCTCCTTCTTGCTTGGGCAATTCGGTATTTGGACTTTTGGGACGAAATTTTTGAAGATGCCAATGCGACCATCAAGGAATTACTAGCAAAACTACTGAGAAACTTTGGGCTGCAACAGAGGTGGTTTAAGGGTGTCGCCATTATGATGATTGCTCATATGCTGGTATGTATAACTGGGCAAAATAAGAAGCTATAGATGCATGCATGGAGTTAACTTCGAAATTGTTTGTTTACCAATATAGTTAAGGTTATCATGTGGAAAACCATCTCGAATTGATGAATATTTGACGTTTGTTTACAATGACCTGTTGTCAGAGAAAGTCGCCGGGCCCTCAACATTGGAGAAACTGGAGACCAATGTAGCAAAAGAAATTCAGAAGAAAAAGGAATCGGTGTGTAAATATTTCTAAATGCAAAGAGCTTTTGGATATCTTTGATGAGTACAATCGCATGGCGTAGTTGCCATGAATAGTTATTTACATTATGTTTAATACTGTAAGACCTTGCCAATAAGTATAGAAAATAATCTGTGGTATTTTATATAAAATATACTAAAATAACTTTTGGTGAATTGTTGCAAATATATTAAATGTACGAATTATGCACGTTAATATGTGCTTCTTTGTACTTCGGTTAAATATAACTTAAGTGTGGTTAATAAAAGAAGAGCTTTATTTAATTCTCCCCTGTGCTACCAAGGTGTTTTTCCGCTACTCCTGTTCCCCTCTGTTGCTTGTAAAGGCTCTCCATCCATTGGAATTGTACTTTATTACTTTATGAAACAAAATTTTTCACTTTATAGTTACCTAAGTCTATACTAATATTTATAACTATTTTATTACTCTTTTCAGATTCTGACATGGTTGCATCCTAGCCTAACAGTTAAAAATTCTGCTGGGAAAAAAGTGCCAGCCATTGGAATAGCACAAGATGTCATTGAATCATTTACGGACATTTCCCATACAGTAAGTTAGACACAAAAGATATTTGCGATAATAGTTTATAGTACACAGCTATATCAATTAAAGTTGTCGAAACTTGTCCCCGCGAGCAAAGCAGAAAAGTCGAATACCAGCGCAAAAGGTTTCCCAGCAAGCCTTTCGTGCACGTATTCGACTTTTCCGCTTTTAATTGAAATAGCTGCATGAATTGGAATAGCTGCATAGACAAGCGTTAGTCATCCCGAAAATATTTTGTGCACTTAAATTGGATAAGACTCGCTATCAATATCCCTGTTGACTCGATAGCCCAATAGTTAGAGCGGCGGTCTAGATACCCGAAGATGCGAGTTCAAATCCAACTCGAGCCAACAAATTTTTTCGTTGCTCGATGCTCGATTGCAGTGTCAGATTAATATGAAACTAGCTGCATGAATAGTGTCTACAGATGTAATTACCGATATTAATTATGTATAGTAATGAGGACAAATTCATATAATGAATACATAAAAACACGAGTGTGTCCTTATAGGAATTCAAGGATGAGTTAAAAAAACTCGTCGAGGAGCCAAGTACAATTGGCATTTATTACAGTAAGGATGAAAATGTGACGCTGCAGGAAATGAGAAGAACTAATACATGTCAAAAGAAGGCATACAGATTGCCTTTAGATTCCTTGACAACATACACAAGGAATCTAATCGAGTACGGTAAGCATGCATACATTCTTCAGCCGCGTGCGATATGCATGTGTTCATTTCCGCAAACACATGCATGCGCATGCCGTTTAAATCGTATTTATAATGATTGAATTTAGAAATATTTTCTTTCGCCAATATCTTCAGAATCAAGACGCAATATTGACTATCATGCATTTGAAAATTTAACAGATGTGACGTCAGTACATAATTGTGTGTACAAAGAGTAAGAACCTGAGTGTCCACTTATTTGAAACAAATTGCCAAAAATATTTTAAATGTTGAAACATAGCATTATTTCTTTTCATAATGTTCCGAACATTACAAAATATAAGATCCCTTAAGACGATATGCAACATACTTAAATCATTTCCATTCTCTTAATTTGTCTATTTCTTTGAATAGCTTGCAAGATGCGGGATGACCCCCCTCAAGAGTCTGATTCCGAGCAAGATGCTGATCCATATAGTTTTCAATTGCCACTTGAAGACGTTCAAATTTTGGAACAATTAGAGAACGAGCTTCGGGTAAAAATGGAAGGTAAATTTACTTTGAAGATCCATATTTTTTACATTTTGTTTTTACACGTTTTATCTGCATGGATTCGTGTTGACCATATCATATGAGAAGGTTTGCACGTAATTTGTATATAGAATTAATTTATTTCTGTTTAGCATGGGAACATGGTCGTGCACAGGAACAGATCTATCAAAATCAAGAGGAGATTGAGGAAGCAGTAGACGAATTAGACTATAGCTTCACAGAGGTAAAGTTGACTGAGAAGCATACATCATTACATGCGATCTTTTTTAAATTAATTAATATAACGTTAACATGCATTCGTCAAATCTATATATTAACACTGTTCTATCTTATATAGTTACTTACACCAAATACCAAAAGGGCATACAGCAGGCTAACCCTGCAGAAAAGAAAAACTTTTGCATGGGTAAGAATGAAATGGTTATATATCAGTTGATATGTATGTAATGTTGTGAATTTGAAAACGGGATCTGGACTATAATATATAAGTCCGAACAGATAATTTAAATAAATTGCGAGGATATGGAGGAGGTTTACTTATATGAATCTCATCCTTATGTGTATATCAGAAACAATTTTTACTAATTATAAATATATATAGTTACGACATTTGCATTAATCTGTTAAAGGCCATGTTACACGGTGCAATTTTTCTTGCAACTTGCAATGAAATTCTACTCTCGAAAGATGTAAAATTGCCGAGATGTAAAATTGCCGAATACGAGTCTTCATTACACTCCGCTGATGTTTTCTCAATATATCGAAAATTCTTCACTGATTTCACTAATTAACATCTCTCAAGAGTAGAATTGCATTGCAAGTTGCAAGAAAAATTGCACCGTGTAACATGGCCTTATGGTCTGCGTTATATCACTAAACATGTACATACAGACTTTGAATAGTGCCGTAAAGTTAGATTGCAACGTATAATGAAGACTGACTTTAATTTTTAAATTTATTCTTCAATACAGGCTATTCACGTTGGAAACAAAATGCTGAGAGCAGGTATAATAAATACAGAATATATAGCACTACTTGCATGAGCATAAAATAAACTTAAACTAGTGGCATTTAGATCTATAAGCTAATAGGACAAGTTTTCACTTGGCAAGTTAAATTGTCAAGTATATGTACATGTATATTATATATATATATATATATTACCTCAAAAAACCACAACAGTCTGTTTCATCCGTATAGGAATCATCAGGTGGTGAATAATTTCGAAATTGTAGGTTGCTTTTATGCTATCGAAAGAATGTTCGGAATGCGTGTAGGCGAAACAATGCTTAGGTGAAACAATGCATGCTTGGGTCATTAGGTTTTGTTAACGACCTTGTTTACTCGAAACCGGTTTTTGTGACGACATTTGCCGAAAATTTCACTTCTTTTATTGAGTAAATTGTCTTTGTTTATGTCTTTCAAAATGCAAAATTTTTCTTCCAAACATAAATTGCAGCGTTTTCATCCCCCTGTGTACGAAATAGCGTGTTTTAAAATTGACCATTTGATGGTATAATCCTGATTGTTTTCTTTTAATTTCCAAATATGTTTCGAAAGTTCCGTTTTGTTTGAGTCTTTTTTATGACGAAAAGATGAAGTGTGGTTAGCGTAACGTTCCTTAAATGTAGTCGCTGTCATACCAATGTAGTGTTTAGTTTCGTTTGTGTTGTTCGTTGTGACTGTTGCTTTGTAAATAATGTTGTTGGTCATGCATTGTTTCGGTAGTGGGCAAGTGTTTTTGTTGTCGCAGTTACAGTTGTCAGTTTCCGTATTCTGTGATTGACTGTTCCTAATTATATGTGCGTTGTGTTTGGTGATTATAGACTTAACGTTGTTCATGCAACTGTAGCTTACTTTTAAAGTGTTTCTGTTGAAAATCTTGTGTAGTTTGTGCTGTAGTGGGAAGTGTTTGTCAATTAAACTTAAGAATTCCCGTCCTATGTTCGTGTTAACACTCTTACTAAATGGTGGGTTGAACCAAATTATGTTGCGTTGCCTATTCCTACGTGTCCGTTGCGGTGCATCCTGAGTGTACGTAAATTCATGATCAAAGTTACTATGTGTAAGAGCGTTCTGGTAAATAGGTGTGGATTCCTTAAATGTTTGTTCGTCCGATGAGAGAAGTGCAATGCGTTTGTTGATAGCTGTAGGTAATTGTCTTGTAATGCTTGGTGGATGGTTTGAGTGTCTGTGGATGTACAATGGATCGTCATTGGGTTTCCTGTATGGTTTGTGTTTTGCGTTGATCAGTTCGAAAGTAACATCTAACAAATTTACAACGTTCATATTTACTTCGGCGGTGATTTTAAGGTCAAATTGCTCGAAAATTTTGTGTAGTTCTTTTCTAGTTTTGTCTAGTAAACGGGCGGATTTGCTTTTTATAACAGCCAAACCATCATCTCTATAAAGTCCGATGTTTTCCTTGCCAAACCTCTTACCTAAGTGATTTAAAATGAAAAGGCCTACCAGCTCACAAATTTCAGCGCCGTCGAAACTACCCATAGTGACGTCAAATAAACTGTTGCTTCCATCTTTTTTTGTCCATAATTTGCCGTTGCCGAAAAGTAGAGATTTTCTTGCATGTTTTATTATTGAAATATCGTTTTTGGTAATAGTAGTCAAATCCGAAGCCCAGGCCAATGCTTCATTTAAAAGTTTTTCGGAAATAGATGGGTAAAAATCCACAATATCAAATGAAATAAAACTGTGCCTGTCTTTATCGTTTATATTGCCAAACCATGAAATTACGTGTTGCGTATTTCTCCATTGATTTGAATTTAGTTTTTATCTCAAATTGGAATTGATTTTATCTAAAATAACCTTACTTGGTTTTCCGGATTCGCTTTTTGCGGGATTAATTAGTCGGCATTTTGGATTGTTTTCGAAATTTTCTTTGTGATCTTTTAAAGATATAAATGCTTCGCGTTTTTTCATTCGTTCAATTCTGTCGCCAATTCTTAACCTACTCGAAATTTCTTTCAATTCGGAGTCAATTTCATGTATGAAGTCCTCTGATCCATGTTTGTACGTTTTCGTGATGTTATCATGTAAGAGTTCGTTGTATGTGTTCAGTGACGTTTCGTAAATGTTTCTAGTTTTGTCCGCGAAAATGAAAATGTTGGGGGATGAATTAATTTTCTTCAAATCGTTAGCCAAAGATGTCTGAAATTGGTCTTTAGGACGCCGCAATTTTACGTTTTCAATTAGTTTTATCAAGTCGTCTTCGAAAGGTTTCAAAAGTGGAATTGAAGGAGGCGATTTGTTAGACGAAAGGCCGAAAAGGTAGCTTTGGTTTTGAGTCGTTGATCCTTTTAGGAAGAAATTAGCTTTCCATCTCATACGTTTTGTTACGCTTTCCACTTTTTCAATCAAATTCTTTAGATAAGCATCCTGTGATGGTATAGGAATATTCTTTAGTGAATAATCGAATCGAAATTGTCGCATGTTTGAAGTAGAAATAAAATGAATACAGGATTAAAAACACAATGAAAAAACTCCAACCAATTGTAATCTAAAATGGTTAAAAATATATATTTTTGAAAAATAATCGGCGAAGATAAAAACATAAACAAAATAGAAAAATTGTGAAAATATTCGAAAAGCAAAGTTCGTAAATTCAGATTTTGTGTATATAATAAATCAGTATAATGGATAAATATAAATTTGATTAAGGTATCTTTAACTATTTAACAGTTATTCCACTCACTCTCGTCGAATATGAGCGATAGCCGATTCGGCGCTACACGACTCGAGTTCGTAGAATAACTTTTAAATAGTTAAAGATACGTTATTCAAATTTATATTTATTATCCAATTTGAAAGAACGTTGAGGATGTTTATATACAAAGCCCTTTTACAAATGTTCGGTAAATTTCTTAATTTTTATGATACTGTATTTAGGTCATTATAGGATATCTTTTAAAAGCTGATTGTTCAATTGCAAATAAATTATGGCATAAATGACAAGATTTGATTATATTGACAACAAGAAATGGTGATTCCAGCCTCGATTCCAGCCATAAACTAATTTTTTATCTGCGCAAGAAGAACGAAATCTTATGTACAATGCAAGCATTTAAAATGAGTCCGAAATATTTACAAATAAATAAGGGAGCGGTCATTATTTATGGTGGGGGGTGGCACCGAAGAGAAAAGGGTTGGGTAAACAAAATTTTGAGTGAGTAAAAGGTTGGGTAAGGGGCCAACCATTTATTTCCTGCAAGGCTATTCTGGACAAAAAAAATACCTGCACTAACAGCATGGTTGCAGGGATAGATTTGACCAGTCCCAGAAGATCAGCTGGTTTGATTTTCAGGGGCTGGTGTAAGGTTAATTTCTTGTTGGAAAACTGTTCAAAATGCTGGAAATAGCTTATCTGAGCTTCAAAAAATCCAACATTTTCTGGGGGGGGGGGCATGCCCCCAGACCCCTCTAGAGGCTTGCACCTTCGGTGGTCGACTCAGTTGTTGCTGCCCTATGACGTATACTTATTAGTTAAACCATGCATATATATGCTGTAGGTAGCTGCAGTGATACAGACAGGGCTGTAGCAAGGGGGGTATTGGGGGTGGTTAACCCCCCCCCCAACTTTTTTAGAATCAACATAGGGGTGGGTATTTATTTTTTAAATGATACTCGAGGTTGTGTAATCAAATTTATTTTTTAATGGTTGGATCAGCAAAATTTTTGCCACGAAAAACATTTCTCTTCGGTGCCACCCCCGCCATTCTAGTATATAATGACCGGTCCCTAATAAAACAATTATTGTATTCGGTTCTCGCAGGATATGAGGAATCATTAATAATGCCTTGGTTTGTGTTATCTGTCTTAGCTGTAAAACTTAGCTGTCCATTATAACAAATTGCATGTAGGCATTTCGACATACTTTCTGGCCAGTTTTGAGTTGTTTACATGCAATATCATACTGCTCTCTCACAATCTCCGTATTTTGGTAGAAGTCCATTAAATAATTGTAAAAAAAGTGGGTGGAAAAATTCTGCATACAAGAACTTCTTAAGCGACGTACATTCTTTCTGTTGTTTTCCGACTCTTGGTAACTTGTTTTGATAGAATTTGACTGTTCTAACAGATTGATGTTGTGATATTCACATAGCGGGGACTTGTGGGGGTTGTTAGCAGTGTGAAATCTGTCACCCAATACATATCGCCTTGATGAGCCTGTACATGGGTGTATCAAGGTGTCACTGGACTGTATCGTTTCAACATTCTCCAATCGATATTCTGCCGTGCTTAAGAGTGGCACATTCATACCCTATGAGGAATGAGCAGTAAATTTAAGTAAATTTACTGTATACTAAAAGTCTGGAATTATATCCGAACAAGTTGAATAATATGACAAATAGTCCATAAACAAAGTAATGTTTCTATGACAAGTTGGGCAATTCTTGTAATGGTGTAGCGTTCCTCAGTAGCAGAAACTACCACCTGAAAGCAAATTAAGCTGGCAAATAAACATACAGTGTCTGGAGATTTGTCCAATGATGGCTCCTCAAAACATCCTCTGAACTTTCCCCAAAGTTGTTGGCTTGTATTTTTGTCACGACATTCGAGGTGCCTCACAAAGCCACATGCTGTGTCGCAAAGGAAAACCAGAGGAACGTATCCGAATGACAGATACAAATCGACAGGATCCCGCCCGATTCTTGTAACGTTAGAAACTTCGATGCTGCTGTAACCTAAACATAGGCATAAATAAAAATGAATATCTGCACTCAGGCATGTTAATGCCTGGGTCTGCCCACGCTTGGATAATATCTTGCGCGCGTGTTGCACGCGCGATCTGTCAGTAATGCGTCTGTTATAATATGCGCCCCTTGTGTGAGTATTTTAGTGAATTCGGGCGTTTGCTTCAAATCAAAATATAGTATATATGATTATTTTGGAATATACAATGCAAAGAAGTCGGTATACTATTCAGTTTTTATGTAATAATTGGCTATTTGTATAGCAATAAGTATTGTATCATTTGCGACAGCTGACCTTTGAACTGCTGATAAATAAAAGCTTCTTATAGTGCGCTATCTTGCAATTATTCAGTATTAATTGTTTCTTATTTTCAATGAAAAATTGCTTGTGAGTTATAAATTAATTATAGCACGGACAGTTTAGTCGGTCTTTTCCACCATGGCATGCATTAACTATGCTTCAAGATATTGGCTTGAATGCGCAATGAATGTTGTTATTGGAAATATAATATCCCTTACAATAAGCGGCAGACTGTGTCATTATGGCGCGTGAAATTCATCACACGAAAAACACGTTCGACTTGCAGCAGGGTAATTTGACGAAATTTTGCTATTTTTATTAGCTAAAATCATTAACAAGGGAACAAAGTTTCCTGCGTTAATTTGGAAATCGTACATTTATTTTTACATTTATGACGCGATTAACATTCGTTTGATGCCGATCATCGTAATATAGCCGCATAAAATAATGAAACGAAGCCTAAATGTAAACTTTCCAGATTCATTCAATAAACAGTGATATTATATGTGAATGATTATCGCAATTCTGCGTTCTCTCAGTCACGAATTATACTGCTGCAGAGCCTCTGAATAAAACGTATCAATTTTTGTGTTGTTTTTCGAAATATACATCACGTGATCGCTGCCATGACAACGAAAAGTAGGTCAACTTTCAGAATTTTCTTTGATAAATCATATAAAACTTGAATGGTAATAATCAAGGCCATACTTATTTTTTTATGATTTTTTGTCTATTTTCGCTAAATACACAAACTGAGACCCAGGCATTAACATACCTGAGCATGCTGATACAGATATTACAAGTACTGCATCTTAAGAGTAAAATGCCCATATGCAGGGTATTCAATACACCATTCATGACTCTAACCCCTCTTATAAAGTGTTTAACCCCACCAAAATTTTGCCACCCCCCCCCCCACCCTTAGAAAATATGTGGAACCACTCTTCAACCCCACAAAAGTCTTTGACCTAATGCCTGACCCCTGTAAAAAGCTTGCTTAGTGCTGCCGCTTGCATCCACTAGAAATTTTCCATCCCTTCTTGAAGAAAAATGGAAATCTGCCCTTGAACACATCATTATGACTAAATCTAAGTCCAGGTTTTTTTTCAGGATTTTCTCTTGGGTCCGTTTTTGCAGAGAAGATTGAGTTTAGCTGAACAGCTGGGGTGGCTGCACCACCCCACCCCCACACCCCACCAGGGGGCTGACACCTGTACTCAATAAATGTAGTTGAGACGGAATGTGTTAAAGCAGGGGCACTAAGGGACACTACAAACTGGTTAAAGATGGCGAATGCATAGTTTTTCTTGTGTTGTGAGATGAATTCCAGCCATTTTTTCTTAATTGTTGGGTTTCCAACTGAAAATTAATTTCCACACATCACGAATTTAACTCAAACAACTTCATTTTTACTGCACTGAAACTTTGGTGAGAAGATTGAGTTTCAAAACTCAATTCAAGATTGAGTTTTTGGGGCCGTTTAACGGCCCTAAAAAATCCCTGAAAAAAACCCTGAAGTCCCCTTTAAATGGATACTGCGCATTTTAAGGCCAGACTTCAATGTACTGTACTCACTCCATGACGACACACAACATGGTAAAAGCCACCAGTATGGCCTGGAACCTTAGTAAAACCATGGCAAGGACTAGTACCAACAAGAAGGGTTTCATACAGTGACTGAAGATCAATCTCCATTTTAACCTAAAAAAGTAAAAACATAGACAATTTTAAAATTAATTAATTAATCCACTAAGTGCCTAGCACTCTCCCCTTGACAGAGTAAAATAATCTGGGGTTGGACAGAGTAAAAGGCATATCAGGGCGCAATGCGACTCAACAGGTTAACTAGACGCATGAGGCCAGTTAACCTAATAAGTACCAGTACTCTTCCCTTCACAAGTGAAATTGTCTGGCGTAAGACAGAGCAAAATCTGTATTCTGGCGTTATACAGAGTAAAATAGTAAAGCAGGGCGCATCAGGTAACACCAAATAAATTTACGTGGTGTTTCCACAAACAAAACTATTATAAGTTTCACATTTACTTTATTTCTTTCATTTTTTTCTAGTACAGTACCGTAGTACAGTATATGTTATTGCTTGATAGACATGCATAGTGAGGATGAAAGCTCACCTTTTAAACTTTATTTTTAGGGCTCCATTTAGGCAAGGTGCATTAGGCTGCATGCACATCATACTGTAGAATAAAAGTGATTTAATGTTTAGTGACTTGCCTTAGATTTGTTAGACGTACTTATTCCACACAACTGGCATAACTGTTTCAATGAATTGATGTCCAACTCTTTAATCTTGCTCATGTCAATACTCTTGCTACATATATTGTGATGCAAAAGAGCTAGGTCACCTGCGTCAATGAAAGAAAAATACACAACACTTACAACGCAGACATATAAGCACATTGCAATGAAGTCTAGTTACACATCCAAATTGGAATTCATACAGACCTAAAATCAAAATATTTTTTGACTGTGTTTCCTTTTTGAGTTGACCACCAAGCGCTAAACTATCATGTGACTAAAACCAAGCTACTACATGCACAATATATGTATATACATGTTTGCAACTGCCATAATAATTAACAGTACACATTCATTTCTGTACATACATTTCATAATTTTAATCTAAAAAACTCACCTTCATTTGGTTTTCCGTGTTGTTTAAGGAAACTACTTTTTTTTTCTGCTTCACTATTTATAATCACTGGACCTTTCATTGCTGGAGCTATAACTGGTGGGATATCAGAGAAGTGAGTCTTGAATTTTGCAGATCGAGTGTATGTTGTACATTCAATCCAGCGTCTTTTCAACATTTCCAAAAAGTCTTCAAGAGAGGTTGAACCTGTTTCCGCAGATTCTTCGTCATTTTTGGGTTTGTATTCAATCTGTGAACAATCGAAATAATTTTAAGTATTACTTTTTGACTACTTTTCAATGACATCAACAGTTTTTTAAATTTTCAGATAAGACATACAGTAATTTTCAAAATACTTTTTGAAAAAAAGTGTTTTGGGTATAACTGCTTGACCATGCAGCCCTGAGACAAAGAGCCTAATCGTTCAAAATGTCAAATGTTGTTTTGCTTTATTTTCAGGTAGACTTGGCTATCACTTCTCTACTTACACTGCTTTACTTTATTGAAATGTAAGTATACAGCACATGTAAGTACAATGCAGTATAATAATAGTACTGTATATGTTGATACTATTAAAAGTGAAAATTTACTAGATTTTAATTTGAAAAAAAAGCTTTTAAAATGATGTTCAAAACCTTTTAAAATAATATTTAAAATAAACCTTTTAAAATAATATTTTAAAGTGTTCTTTCAAAATGCGAATACCCTTTAAATAGTCAGTATGAACACACCTCGCTGATGTCACAACAATTTTTTTCATTGCCATCTCCAAAGTAGACTTCACCTATAACACCACATATCCCACATATTCCATCATCCAAGTTTCTTTCAGTAATTGCTTCAAAGCAGTAGAAGCCATTGTAAAGATGTGTTGCAATGTTTTCCAGCTCATTCTTAGTTGGTGACTCCTAACAGTAAATGAAATAAATTTTCGTCTTATAATGGATTCTTGCAGGGGATATCAAATAAATATTCTTAGCTACATTTTCACAGTTTGGTGTGGCAAAACTTCACATGGCTTTATTATACTGTAACTATTCTTGGCTTAATAAATGGCATCAATAACCGAAATCATAGAATGTTCATCAAATCAATACTGTAGTATTGAATACTGTAGCTGTGTCCTGGGCCTGCCATCATTTTAGACATTTTTGTCTTATTTTGAACATGATCTTACATCTGTATACCTACAGTATATTTATAATATAGCCACTTATGTGAATATGCCTGTCAATGTGAGTGATATTATAAGAAAATGCTGCAATTCCTGGGAATGAACTATCCAATAAAGAAGATATTTACAGTAACAAGCAATGTTTAATAAATGGATAAACCTCTAAAACAAAACAATATGTATCATTATACACACATACCTCGACTCTTTCAACCATTGCTTCTAGTTTGCTCTTTATTGCAATAGAAATAGGGACTCCTCTGCGAAAAAGCCGTCTCCATTCAAGCAATATTTCAAATGAAACCAGCACTTTATCACATATATTGAATAAACCTACAAATTACAAATTTGATAATAATTAACATTATGGTTGCACAGTAATTTAACACATTACATATGATGCCGCTAAAGTCTCCACACCCTCTGTTTTTTTATAGCATTTTGTCATGAAAAGATATTTTCAAATATGTTTTCAACAAACTTTATCTAACAAATATTTTTGAAAAATGTTCAACTGTTGTAGAATGTTATTCTCAGTTTTCATATGTTTTCAAATACAGCAAACAAATTAAGAAAGCTGCTAATATAATGTATGAGCTAATAGGTGAGCCGTGAAAAACATGTTTTAAATTTAATTTCTATACTGTTTGAATGAAATATACTCCATTTATAGAAAAACAGCCTCATTGTACAATGTAATTATGGATTATTTTGCCAAACAGCTTTCAGAATTTCACATGTTTTTATACCTACAGTACTGTAATGACATTTGAATTATGTCAAGATGCCAAATTAGCTGGATATTTTGTACAAAAATTGTCAAAATAACCTCTAGGCAGACATTTACAGCATCTTTAATATTACATACTTCAGTCAAAGAATAGGAAGGTATACCAGAAGTCTCACTCAAGCAAGTATTTGTCTGCATTTTTACAAGCAAATCATCGTCAATTACGCCATCCTGGCTAGTACAACCGGCACTTTGTACCTATCAAAACCAGGGTTTTTAGTTTTGTGTGAGGCTCTGGCTAATGGCAATGAAACCATGGCGATAGATATCATTTCTACCGATAGAATTTACAAATTTGGGCGAGTACATGTAATAGAGACGTGACTAAAGTACAAGCTCTGGCAAATTTCGGTGGGTTGAATGAAAAAGTCTGGTGAAATTCGCTGTTCGCCGCCCTAAACTGAAAACCCTGCAAAACCTGATAAAAACGTCCGGCTGTACTAGCACACGCCCCCCATGGAAATCAGCTTCGGTTGACGAGGTCAGCCTGGGTAAATACTACTACTGCCAGGATGGCATGGATTGGTGTGAGCGAGTTAAAATTTTCATGGACGTAAACACCGAGTTACACTTCTGCTATACTTTCCTATTTTGTGCTTCAGTAGTACAACAATTTCTACTCACTTACCAAACTCATATGGAAATACTTGATGCATTGCAGAACAGTTGGAACATGTTTTAACATAAATTTCCACTGTTTTAAATGGATGCATGTTGGTGATCAAAACTGATCTGCCACGCTTCCCTGGGTGGACTTTTGAATGGCTTAGTTCACCATTACAAAGGTCACACGTCTTCTGCTCTGGTTCAAATGTCCATTGCCAACCTGATGGATGTGCATCCATTTTTCCTGCCTGTTGTATGATGGCCAACGGTATTCTATATGGTAGTGTGCGCTTCATTTTCAAGTCAATTGTTGCTTTGCGTGGCATTAGATTTCCACTATCTTCACTGCTTGATGGTACTTGTTCCAAAGGATCATCTGCATTTTCTGAGCCTTTACAAATGCCTAGGGACAACAACACATGGATGTGTATGCATATTCTCCTGGATTTTTGTTGTTTGCCTCTGACCATTGAAGATTTGCAGTCTTTCGAGCAGCATTTGATCTCTGTGTCAGTTACCCGTACATGGCGATAGCCAGCAGCATCATTAGCAGTAGCTCTGCCAAATACACAATACATGGTGGGAGAAACATGTATTGCCACTGGGAAACCAATTTCTTTGCATTCTGCAGCAAGCTCATTTAAACTTGCTCTTGTGTTTTCATCACATGGGTATAAATCATCAAGGAGCTTCTGAAACGTTTTCAGTGGAGTGGTGCATTCTTGGATCTTTTCCAGATGATTGCAATTAAAATCTTCCACATTCTGGCTGTTGATATGGATAGCTCTCTTCTGCTTGCAGATGTTATGATGGCACATCAAAGATTTATCTTGTTTAATGACTAAACACCGATCATCATGCGTGCTAGTATTGGCAGAATAAATACATACTTCGCCTGTCTGTACAACAAGTGTGCATTTTGGTACCAGGGGACGTTTCTTCTTTTTGGGAACATACGAGCCGCCTAACTCATTGTTACACTCAGGGCAATGGAAAGGTTTGTACCGGCAATGATATTTCCAGCCACAGCCACTGCAAGAGCCTTGACCACGTTGGGTCCAGGTAGCAGTAGACTCCTGTAATTTAAAAATTAAATAAAAACAAAATATTAGTTTTCTAAGGGATAAATATAAAGTGAAATAAATAATATTAAAAATCATGCATACAGACAGGAAACAGTGACATCTGAAATCTTATTAAGCACAACGACATCATGTGGTAGTTTTATATCATGTGGAAAATATCTAGTCTTGAAGTCTGTAAAAGTCTTGAAGTCTGTATGTTTTACTACACTCATGAATATTATGTCTCATGCAAATATGGGAGTGCGTATTGAAAAACAGTCTGCGTGTGTAAGTAAAATCTACAGTAAAAATCATACAGTCATAGACATATATAGACATAGTCATGCACACAGCCAGGAAACGATGACATTTGAAACCTAGCGCGGGTGTGCACAACCACATCATTTGCCAGTCTTTATACTTTATATTTTATAAGACCCAAGTTTTTATATACACGATACCCAATTCGTATCGGCATCATTTTTTACTGTTCCAAGGTGAGTTTAGCACTTAAAATTATAACATAACAGAATTAAACAAAAACATATAGTTGATGTTGCTCTGACGCGAATCCGGTATCATGTATTAAACTGAGGTATTAAACTTACTGTAGACTCACTTTATATACACTTATGACACTACACTCATGAATATTTATATTAGTATGTCTCTCAGTCTCACTATATAAACGTGCAGTAATTTAAAATGCATGCTATATATAATACATATACTGATGGTTTTGAATATGGAGAATCTACAGTTAATAAAATTATGCACACTGCCAAGAAGCAAATTTCATTGACATCGCGCCTTGACTTTTAATATTAAAAATCTAGCACACAAACATACCTTTTCCTTGTCCATCCCGTTTTCAAGCACGTCCTCCACAGAGGCTTTTTTCGTTAGTATTTTTTATGCAGTACTTGTTCTTATTGATACACAGAACTACAGCTTTTTTGTTTCGTTTTTTTTTGCACAGAGCTTGTTCAGTGAGAAGGAAGAGAAATATGAACCCTGTGACCCTGGTTTGATCTGATCTGTGACACTACGATTGGCTACAGGGGGTAAACAATCAGCCAATGAGAACGAACGTTCCGAGCACTGCGACCTTACTGGAATTATACAGTGAGAGTAAAATTATAAAATAGAGAACAGTTGAGTGCATTGCATCTTAGTTAAAGAACTAACTAAGATTTCCAGCTAAAAAGATGAATGATATATACCTTTCTTGATTTTTGAGACATTTCTTTACTGAATTTATGTGGAATGTGGTAGATACAAACATCCTTTAATTGATAAAAAGCATCAAAACACTCTACCAAAATTCTTGACACCAGAATGATGTAGTTGAATCTTTGACTTTTCATGTCATTATGTGATGGTAAAAATTTTAAGTTAGAAATTTTGGAAAGATCTCCCTTTTGTCCTTTATTTGAATGAGAATTTCCAGATACCCTGTTTATTACCATACGATGATTGGTCCAGTGAATGTCCTTATTTTGATTGACCATTGTCATGTTCTTAGTTTTAATTTCCATGTCAATGTTATCAAAGGCAACATTAAAACCTGGGCGACAGTCTGCTTTTTTTTTCTTCAGTTCCTCTTGGGCCTCAATAGTGCTGTCACCACCTTCTAGGCGGTGTATATCATGGTTTTCTTCTGTTATAATGTTCTTTGCAGTCTGAAGCTCGGCATCAAAATCTTTCCCAAGTGTGTCCATCTTTGCCAATATGCTTTGATTTGAACATGTAAGATGCATCTTACAAAATCTTTTAATATTTGACTAAACTGATATAAATATAGAATAAATAATAATACATTACAAGTAATATCACACATCAATTTTCAATAAACAAAATATTTTAATTTATGCTATATAATCCATTAAGTTGCATTGTACCTATTGTTGCATTAACACTCCACCCCACAATTGATTAGTCTCATTTGCAGGTGGAAAGGTGACTATATTCACCAACACTAGTTGCTTGACATGAGACCACTCATTGACAGTGCCATAGCCAGGACCTTGTTTTTTTTTCGTAGGGGGGGGGGGGGCTTGAAGCAAATGCCAAAAGTGCAAGACTGGCTAGGGGGGTCCTGGGGCTTGAATTATAGAGTCCCTGAAATGCAATTTCAAGGACTTTGGTGTGATATTTAGCAGAATTCCACAGATTATACATCGTGCCCCCTCCCCCCTTTGTCCCCCTCTTGTCTAAGCCACTGCTAATTAATCACATCACACCTTTAAATATGGAGATTCAAAAATTACTTAGGGAATTTAAAATGGTCAACAATTAACACAATGACACTGGCAATATAATTTGTTTAATATTATATTCACTTAATAAATTTGAGTATTTAATACTAGGTCAAAATGCAATACACCTTAATTATTTACCTCAAGTGATCCCGTCTTAAGCAGGACTCCGATCACTGCGCCAGTGGCGCTCATATGCCAGTTTCGTTGCTTTAATAAAATCGAACCAGCTAAAGCAACACTTGGAAGCCAATTGTGCTTGTTTATTACTGAAAGATGAGGCACCTGTCATCAAGAAGGCATAAAATACTTTTGATCTTGTCTGCCATTCTTGACATAGTGATTGCATTGAATATTTAACTCATATTCAGATGGCAATGTTTTGTTGCAGGTTTTGCTGGGATACTCGACTGACACAGTCACTTTTGTCCCTTTAATTGGTGAAATGGGTATTGGCAAAGTTGTGTGCTGATTCCTGATATTTTTCGTTTGAATAGGGCTAGAAGTGTTTGGATATAAACAGGGTGGATTTGTATGAATGGCGGGTGGTGGAAATTGATGTATTTGCGTATGACCTCGGGTTAATGTTAATGAGCCAAATGCGTTGAAACCCACTTGACATCTGTGATGTGACTGAGATTGTAGCAAATATAATCCTGGGTTCTGTCCACCGGTGGAAGTGCAAGTCGTGGGATTAGCAAAATTCAACAATTTCACTATGCCGCTTCGTTTCTGCTTCTAATTCAGTGTTGGTCGAACTGAATTGTTGCAAATTATATCGTTGTCATTTGAATAGTTTCTCATTCTTTTAACCCTGAACAAATTGCCATCTTTGGAAAAGTCATTCTTAATGTCTTCCTTCGCATCTTGTAAACTTTTAATATTTTTTTCTAGTCGCAACAAACGCTTATAACATGTTTAGGAACACACAAATAGATCGTTTCCAGTAGAATACAAATTGACATCTATATCGATTGCCATTTTGATCAAACCTTTCAGATCTACTTTGGTTTTCCCAAAAACTTTACTCTTTCATTTATTGGTGGGGTGCTGTTACAGAGAAAGCATTGATGATCACCTCCGATTATTGTTTGTGGAGTTTTATCCATTTTAAGGTTGTATAATAATGCTCATTACAAAACGAATGATAAATAATACTATTTGCACGGGAAATTCATTGTTTACTGCTTACTTGCGGAAGTCATTATAAAAGACAAGCGTTGATTGGCCCACTGCAAAACCCCTAGCAAAATCCTATTGGTTTGGCCTAAATAACGGGAATGGAATGTATTGCTCGGTTGAGCAGACATTCGTTGGCGAGGGTGTGGGCCATAAGGACATCTGCGAGGCAGGCTAGTGGACTTCAAGACCCTTCTTTATTAGTATATGGGGATGATTTTTGGGTTATTTGTATGTGGGCATATATGTATTGGTATGGCCAGGAAACTACCTCCTGAAGCATTCCCTTAGTAAAGAACAGCCGAATGAACTCAAGCTCACAGTTCATACTTCTGGTGAAAGCTTGATCGAAATGGATCCCGGACATGTCGGCGAGGGGCAAAATCTGGGATAATATTCCTAGTGTCAGGATCACCATATCCGTCATGTACTATGGGGCCTAGTGGGGGTGCTACACAGGGAGCTTTCAAAACCTTGGGTCCAAGTAGCTGGGCTTACCTCTACTCATCCCCTATCTTCCCTCTACACTTACACATTTTAATAATGGGGGTTGGGGAGTGGGGATCTCATTGCTCTTAGAACTGCTACTTCCCTGAGGCTATGAAACAGGAACAGAGCAGCTAGGAACAGGGTCAATATCTTCATCACTGCAAGTAAAAACTTTTTATAGACATAATCTATATGGTGCCACTTGAAATTATAATAAGAGCCAAACTAGTAAGATATAAGTATGAACACTTGGTCTATTATGTATGTAACCTACAACCAAACATGTGCTCAAGACACTTCGTACGAAGACATTCGTCTTCGTACGAAGACATTCCATCATTACTAGCACTATCAGTTTGCAAAATAAGGCCAAGAACGTCTTGAGGATGCGATTCAAACAATATAATTACAACACATTACATACAACGCTTGTGTGCGATAATCAGGAAAATTGCTCTAAAAGGTTTGTTTTTCTGCCTAAGCCAATCAAAATCCGTATCTAGGGTAAACAAACACTCCGGAAGTGATTTCTGCAGTCTTTTACCAGGAAACTGTAATGCTTTACCAAGAATTTGGCGTCCGAAGTTGGCCGAACACTTTTTGACCACGAGAATCACCATACTAGGCATAGATTATTTCACAATTTCCCCGAGACTGCTCCGAGCTATAGAATACAAGATGGCAATTCTTTTGGTGCATTTGTCTTTATTATATGTTGAAAAGAAGCAAAGATACAGGCATTTGAATCAGGCAGAACAGGCAAAATGCAACAGCAAAATTGGTATTGCGTCATTTGCATAAATTTCACCGCATTGATCATTTCAAGGTAAGAAATTCGTTTGAAATTGAGCGAGAAACAATAAAATTATACGAATATTTCGGAATATATATCAATCAAGCGGAATTTTTTGGTGATATTTTCATATTTCTACTGCAAATACTCGCGGAGTTCTTTCATATTTAATCTTCCCGTCATATACGTCGGAAATCAATATTGGTGGATGGAATTGAGTTAACTCGAAGTACTAAAACAACCTTGAGTTCATTGAGTTAAGCCCCCGGCGAAAAAGGGCGTGGCAGGGGCTTAACTCGAAAAATACCTACCCCCTTAATTTATGTTTATTTCGGGGAAAAGAATTTCAGATATAAAAGCTCAATGAGCAAAAACACGAATTTAGTGGTGTGTTAGTGCACTGGACTCCACAATACAATTACAATACAATTTTATTATATAAACATAAGTGTTATATAGAGTTTTTGGCCACTGAGAAAAATCGTATATGAAAAAACATAAAAAATACAATATTTTTACATGTGAAAATATCATTTTTGCAAGCCAATCAAAAAGCGTGTAAAAATGTTTGACCAATCAGAGAACTTGTTGTAAAACGCATTGCCACGGATATTTTATTGTTTTTTTTTTCCTTTTTGGCTGACAAAAAGTTTTTTGTCAAAACATTTTTTACCGACATGGCTAGAAGATTTGTGAGTATTACAGACAACGTCGAAATATTATTGAAGGAGAAAAAAATGAAGATAAAAAAAACCAGAGCAAGATGTCTCACTTATCAAGTCATTTATTGCAAGTGAAAAGCAAACAAACGAGCCAGTTGAAATAGAAAAAGTATCGCCAGAAGTACTAGGTAGTTACCACAGAAAGTTTCTTAGCTGTAAGAAAAAAGGACAGTGATGAATTTGAGCCGACTACTCTTTGTGGTTTTTTGTCTTCAGTTGAACAATATCTCAAGAAACATTGCTATAGTGAATCTGTTATAACAAGACATCATTTCGCGAGAACAAGAGACACTCTCAAGTCGAAACAGAAAGAACTTAAACACAAAGGAAAGGGAAATAAACCACATGAGATGGGAGTAAACAATGATGGGAGTAAACAAACTCAACTCGTTGATGAAGGATTGTGCAGAGATGGCAGGAATATTGGTCTTGACAAACGCATTACTAATCACAGTGCTCGAAAGACACTGGTACAAACACACTTAAATCGTTTCTTTCACTCTGTTCTCAATTTCGGCACTAATGAACCTCCTGATTTTTCTCCAATCAACATACCAGAAAAGCAGCTTAGTAATATTCAGTTAACAGTTTGCGAAGTGTCTGAGGTGCTCCATAGCTTGGACGCAAACAAAGCTAGCGGTCCAGATAATTTGCCAAATAGAATTCTGCTAAGCGTTGCTGATGAAATTGCACCTTCAATTTGCCGTCTTTTCAATCTTTCACTATCAGAAGGCATAATGCCTAAACGATGGAAACTTGCTAACATTACTGCCATCTTTAAAAAGAATGATCCGACAATTCCATCGAACTATAGACCTATCTCTTTACTCGATACGTTGTCGAAAGTTTTAGAGCGGTGTGTTTACAATCACTGTTATGAACATCTACACTCTATGTTCCATTATCTCCAACATGGTTTCCTGAGAGGGCGGTCCACGAATACGCAGTTGTTGGTAGTATACCATCAAATTCTGGAATGTATTGCTAGTGGTCAAGAAGTAGATGCAATTTACCTGGACTTTAGCAAAGCGTTCGATAAGGTACCACACAATCTGCTTTTATTAAAACTTAAATCGTATGGTATTTCTGATCCTACCCTCTCATGGTTTGGCAGTTACTTATCGGAAAGACATCAACGAGTGGTTATCAACGGACATTCTTCTGACTGGCTCCCTGTTACATCGGGCGTCCCGCAGGGGTCTATCCTTGGGCCGCTTCTTTTCTTAATATACATTAACGATCTACCCACCTATTTAGAAAACAATTCATCAATTGCTCTTTATGCGGACGACTCCAAACTTTTCCGCCCTATCTATTTGCCTAACGACAGTGTTTCCCTTCAGAAAGATCTCGACAGCCTCAGTCACTGGGGCGAAAACTGGGCAATGGCATTCAATGTTAGTAAATGTAAAGCAGTACATTTTTCAAGGAAGAAATTACCTACAGAACATCACTTAACGGGTAAAAACTACTATCTGGCAGGTAACCAATTAGAAAATGTTGTTAACATACTGGACCTTGGAATTACTATCACCAACAACCTTTCATGGTCTAAACACATCGAAGAGATTGTCTCTAAAGCTAACAGAACCCTTGGTCTTGTTAAAAGATTGTGTGGGGATATCAAGGACACAAACACCCGGAAGCTTCTGTATTGTACTGTTGTTAGACCAAAGCTTGAGTATTGTAGTAGTCTTTGGTCTCCTTACACAGGTAAACATCGTTTACTTATCGAAAATGTTCAGCGAAGAGCTACGCGGTTTATTCTTAATTACCCAAAAGATATGTCATATCCGTTGAGGCTGCAGAAACTACGCCTTTTTCCACTGGAATTCAGAAGAGAGATTTCGGATTTAACTTTATTGTTTAAGTCCAGAAATGGGCTAATAACTATGGACGTGAATAAGTACCTGAACACTTACGTTTATTGCTATCGGACACGTAATTACGACCCAAATAACTACAACTTGATTATTAAGCACAAACAAGACTATTATAGAAAGTCGTTTTTCATTAGGGCTACAGAACTCTGGAATACGTTACCTTCTAATTTAAAATCTTGTAATTCAATTACTTTATTTAAGACTAAAATCACTAACCTATACTTCGATAAATTAGCTACGTATTGCTTACCTGCGTGAATATTTCTTAGTGTATTGTATTGATGTATAGGGGTAGGATGGCAACTGGGACATTAGTCCTGTATCTAACTCCTGCCAGTCGTCTGTTTAGTAAACTTGTAACTTGTTATATATGTATGTTATTGTAATTTACTGGCGAATTAATTAAACTAAACTAAACTAAACTAAACAAGACAAAAACGTTCCGCCATCTCAAATAATTCAGGTTACAGGCCACAAGAACTTGCAGTCTGTAAATAACTATAGCACTCTAAGAGAAAAACACCAAGACAATATTTCTACCATTTTGTCCTCAAGCTTGTCACACACGGCAAATTTTGCAGAAATTCGTTGGCAAACTTGAAACAAGTTGTGACACTTGAAATGGAAACCATTCAACATAGCCACGAAAGTCTCTACCTCATCCAACACGCTGTTTCACGGCAATTACATAACTGGAGGAACATTCAATGTGCATGTTGCCTCCAATTCTTCAGCGGAGCACGGTGGGCATAAAAGACAGCGAATTTGGCCAAGTAGATATAACTTTCTCTCGTTAGTTTGGAATATCACGAAACTCCCTCACAGGATAGAACTTAACATTCCTAGAAATCGTATGTTTTTTGTTTTTCGATTTTGTTACATTTTGGCGGGAAAATGACGTGCCAACTTTGGCGCCAAAAAAATAAACACGAGCTAAGAACATGCTAGTAACTTTTTCGAAAAGATTGTCCTATAAGGATCTCAAAATTCTAAAAACATTAAAGATACCACAAAGCAGTGCGAAGATATGGCGATTCAAAGTTCGAAAAAAATCTATTTTTAGTAACAAAATGGCTGATTTTTCAATAAAAATAGAACTTTGAATCGCCATATCTTCGCACTGCCTTGTTGTATTTTTAATGTTTTTACAGTTTTGAGATCCTTATAGGACAATCTTTTGGAAAAAGTTACTAGCATGTTCTTAGTTCGTGTTTAATTTTTTGGCGCCAAAGTTGGCACGTCATTTTCCCGCCAAAATGTAACAAAATCGAAAAACAAAAAACATACGATTTCTAGGAATGTTAAGTTCTATCCTGTGAGGGAGTTTCGTGATATTCCAAACTAACGAGAGAAAGTTATATGTACTTGGCCAAATTCGCTGTCTTTTATGCCCACCGTGGAGTCCCACACAACGGTCTCACAGAGTCCAAAACGCAAAAGGTTTTGTTGTCTTCTTCCTTTGGAAAGTGGCGACAGCAGTCAAGGTGACAGTCAGAACAATTAGCTACAAATCTAATTATGTTTGCTATGACTTTATGAATTTGTAATGATTCTTTATACTTCACAGTTTCCGTTCATTTTTGATTTACTAGTTTTATATACGTACATTTCTGCACTTTGATATGCTTTTAAAGAGACATTGACAGCATTTTTAACTGAATGTTGTTAATATTTGAAATGTGTCGCTATTTACATATTTGTTTTGAGTTTCGTATATGAATTGTTGTTTGTTTATAATAATAATTTGTTTATATAATAAACAGAATAATACATGGGTGCTTGGAAATACCAGATTTATTTCTCATGTTGAACATGATATCTCACTCATTCGCTGCGCTCACTCGCAAGATATCATGTTCAACACTCAAAATAAATCTGGTATTTCCACGCACTCATGTATTATTCTCTATTTATTTAATAAAATAAAATACATAAATACTATGACCTGCAAATAGCAATAGCTAATCAGAGGTGGGCCAATTTGGCAAAATTCCAAACATCACTGTTATAACTTATATTTTAATCGTTCAGTCTCTTAAACATGAAATAATCAATATATCTATAATCATTTATGTCTAGGCTTATATACAGTAATTATATAGTAATTTACATATTCAAATTCTAACTAACAATATAACTCATGCATACTATTGCACAACATCTCTCTCTACCTTTTTTTAGTAAAGATGCTCTTTACTATATAATATTATATACTCTAATAAATGTTATTTTTCTTCTTTTGTCTCTTTTTTCTCTAACTATTAATTAAATTAATGATTATAATTGTTTTACCAAGTTCTCTAATATAATGTTCTCCAATGTGTCCACTAAGTACTCTAATTATATATTGTTTCACTAAGTTATCTAATTATACTCAACTATTTACAGCGGTCTTACCCATTACGACTATATGAGTCACACCCACTTTAGGTCAAGTGTCAGTTTGCTCAAGCAGCTTTACGAGCAACATGTCTCGCACAAACAATACCGAAGAAGTCGCACAAGTTCCACGGCAAGGACATGATGCCAATGTAATTCAACAACTCGTTCAAGAAGGGGCAGGAGCGGCAATTTCACAAGCTACTCCACCGGACCAAGAGGTATATTTGCTGTTTAATTTGCCATGTATTGTCTTTTGCAACTTTCCGCATGCTATATGTTCCTGCTAACGATCTTTTGTTGTCGTGCAGCTTTTTTCTTGCTCGTTGTAGCATGCCATTCGCTTATTATTCCTTTATTTTATGTGGCCTTTGCAAAACACTATAACTTATAATTATAAGACTACTGATCTCCTTTCTTTTGTTTTCGTGCTTTCTTTACTAAGTTTCCCGGCATTTTCGAGCAAGATTGTTCGCTTTTCTGTTTCTCGCGTTTGCGTATATCGGTAGTTTGCACATGATTAGCTAGTCCTTGTATTCTTAATTTTTCCCAAGAATGTGTCCCCGAGTTGTGATTTATTTAATTTTCTTTTATGCAGTTTTGCCCATGCATTTAAAATGAGTTCATGCGTGGCTTGTTCTGCTTCATTTGGATGCGTTGTTTCATATTTTACCGCCACATTGCTGTTGTTCCGTTCCTTTACTCGTGCATATGGCAAGCCTAACAGTATATTCCTATTCACATGTATGTATCATTTGTTTCTTCACACATATTTGGCCGATTTTGCATTGAATTCTGTTTTCCTGCATTGAGATGTTTACTTAATTTGTTTGCTCATGCAGATGTTATTGGCTTTGATTTATATTTTCCTGCATTGTCATTGACATGTTCTTCAATTTGTTTGCTCATGCGGATGTTATTGGCCTTGAGTTATATTTTCCTGCATTGAGATGTTTATTCCATTTGTTTCCTCATGCAGATGTTATTGCCTTTGAGTTATATTTTCCTGCATTGAGATGTTTATTCCATTTAATTGTTTGCTCATGCAGATGTTATTGGCCTTGAGTTATATTTTCCTGCATTGAGATGTTTATTCAATTTGTTTCCTCATGCAGATGTTATTGCCTTTGAGTTATGCACCAATCATTTGTTTCCACCACCGAGGGCGGGCAACCCTGGGGAATTTGACAACAAATTCTTTCCCGAGAGACGGCCATTTGACAACAAACTGCAGCCCCACACTGGGGCAATTGACAAACTCGGTTTAATACCCAGACATCGGTTTGAGGCGCGTTTGGAGACTGGGGCGAGCACATGTATATTTCAGTGTGAAAGCGTTTTTTTTTTAAATAGCAAACGACTTTTTTCAAGATGGAAAACAAATCAAGCTCTGACATAGAAAGTTTTTTTAAGGAAAAAAACCTTTCAGATGTGTCAGAGATATTCAAAGGTTGGTTTATTCAAATTTTCTTTATATATTTTGGTAAAAAACCCAGTTTTTAATATAGTTTTATAATAGACAGAAAACAACTTGATTTTTTTTGCTGCTGTGTTTTTTTAATAGTTGAAATTTTATGCAGTATTTTGAATTTTTCTTTTATATAGTTTTAATAATATGATGACTTTGATATTATATCGCTTTTCTGTTAATATGTTAAACGCTTTTAATAAAATTTTTACTAATAAAATTCTATAAAATTATAGTTAAACATGATTTATTAATAATATACATTTGTTGTACACAGATAAAACAATGTCTATTCTCATAACAAAAAGTTCAATGTTTTTACCGAGAATGTTCAATGTTTGTGATGATCATTTGATGGTTTCAATTTGCTCAGCCATTCAGCTTGGAGCTGGTTGAATGTGATTGGATGATCAGATTAAAACCTGTCCAGTGCTCTTGACAAATATTGACGATTCTCACACGAATAGGTAATGCTTTCATCAGCGACAATTCAGCCTTAGTTGCAAGCGATGGTATCAGACCTTCTAACTCTCACACATTTTGCGTGAGACACACACATTTGACATATTTCTCACGCTCACACGCATAAACACTATTTTCTCACGCAAAAAAGCGAAAAAATAGGAAGCGATCCAACTTTTGTTTTAACGCTTCTCTTCGCCAAGCAAATATTTCTATTTAGCTGAATCAGTAGCTATAAAATAAAGTATTTTTCGAGCAGTTGCTGTGTAATGTATAGTGTTGCGTAAGTTGCACTATTGCGCAAATTAGTAAATTGACACTTAGTTAATGAGGGATTTCCTCAGACAACGCTTTATGTAAAATATTACATATAAACTATAATCTTATTAATTTTGCGTGATGAATTAGCATTATTCGCGCCTGGGCATGATAACGCATTAAAAAGTAGGTAAATCTGCTACTTATGAATACAACAAAGCACATACACACTACCTATAACTCATTAACATTTAAATTTAGAATGACTTTTACTTTTTAAACAATATTAACGAAAGAAAAAATAAATGAAACTTATAATTGCATGCAGATGTCCAAAAAGTGTTACTTTTGAGATTTTTTAATGCCATTTTTGTACCTTTAGAATTATGTTAATCTTCTCCCAAAATGCAGGAAATGGCATTTCAGAGACTTAAGATTTAAAAATTTTCCGGGGGGGCATGCCCACGAAAGTTGGAAGGTCTGTGGTATTAACAAGAAAGTGAAAAGCTGAGTGACAGCTGAGTGGTCAAAACATTTTTGATACTGAATTAAAAAACTAAAATATAACCAACGTACTGTGCAACACAGCATAAATAGTTGGGGGGGGGGGGCTGATTTTTACTGTTTTTGTACTTTACATCCATGATGCTTTTATGCAGCCATTTTCTATATGTATAGGTAACAGTATGGTTTCGAGTGCGATTTGGAAAAAAACATGCACAAGTGAGTTTTTCACAACCTCGTGCCCAGGGTGATTCCTCTTGGCAAGGGGAGAAAAGACCCTGGTCACGTGATCTGCTAAAATCTAGCAGATTTTTAATTAGCAATCCAAGATGAAGTCAATAAAATTTGTTATTTGGATAATTTTTATAGTTTAATTTATAATTTGCAATGCTTTTTGTATGATTGTCGTAAAGGAATCCAAGATAGTTAATTAGAAATCTTCTAGATTTTAGCAGATCACGTGTCCAGCGTCTACCAGGGTCTTTTCTCCACAACTATCGAAATTGCACGAGTCCGAAGGACAAGTGCAATTTGAAATCTTTGAAAAACTCATGAGTGTATGTTTTTTTTCAAATTGAACGGGAAACCATACCAGTAATTATTAATAATATACATGAAAAAATTATGCAGTCACGTGCGTAAGTCACATTTAGAAATTAAGAAGTTAAAAAAATTAAGAAACTTAAAAAATAAAAAATCAAGAAATTTGCATTGTATTTCTTTTTTTGCACTGTATTTCATTTTTTGGCACTGTATTTCGAAAAAATTGCACTGCTCTTAGCCAATCAGAATCGAGAAATTTTTTCATGTATATTAATTATTATTATTAATTTAACTAATGGTGTATGCTGAATGCTGATAATTCCGTTGCTCTGTCATGTATCCATTCATCACATTCATGACGTCCACAGTCAAATTGTAAAACTGCAAAGTTCATATCCAATGTTACTTTACTAGCCAGCATGGCTGGCTCTTTTATAGGGCAGATAATTGAAGGAGAGCCTGCCCGGAAGCCCTAGTAAAATTGATGCTCTCGGCAGCCAGCTGCCGAGAATTGTGATTGGCTGAATTTACGTTGACCACAGGTTGATTGACATGTTACGCTAATTTATTCAACAATTTAAAAATAAATACAGTAAAAACAAACAGCATCGCTATATTAACATGTAAACCTGTCGGCTAAAATATAAAATTCAAAAGTGTAAAATATAAACATATACCGGTATCTAAAAAGGAATAAGGCAAGCCATACTGCTATTACTGCATATGTCGTAAGATTTTACCGTATGGTCACTATAGTATAGAGTATAAAACCTTGGCTATCCTTGCCTTGTCTATATTTTGCTGGCTGGCAAATTACGATTATATAAAATAATAATTCCCCATTGTGTTTAATACAGCATAATAACTCGAAGCTCTCTTTGGAGCATTTAAAATACATTTGCCTGCCAACGTGTATAACACGAGAAGGGTTCTATTTACTTTTCCTAAGTCATTTATTATATTTAATACTGCAATATTTATAACTGTATTACAGCCATACAGGTGCAAAGCATAATATAATTTTGAACGGTCTTCGTCTACTATTAATTTCCAGACAAAGTCGAAGGGCCTTCACTCGAAATGCCGACGTTTTGCTTGTATTTCCAGGCAGTTGAATCGCTATCCATCTATTGTAAAAAGTTTATTGAAAGCATGTAGCGCAGGCTATAGTAAATATGCAACAATTGACATTTCAAGTCATCATTTATACAAAACTAGTTCGAGTGGGCGGTGTTAATATGGAATATTAACTAAGTAGGCGGTATCAATTTTACTAGGGCTTTCGGGCAGGCTCTACTTATAAAAGAGCCAGCCATGCTGGCTATTACTTTACCTGTATAGACTACTTACACTGTTAAAATAAACGTCTTATAAATGTAGATGAGAGGGGAGGGGTGAGAGTAAATCACGGCATATTTATATGCACTTTATGGTGGGAGCAACAAGAAATCATTGCATTTTGTAAACAAATTTCATCATAAATACCTAATGGTTTTCAAAACTTGAGAATTAGAAAATGATATTGATGGAATTGCTTTGTCTCGGATGATGAAAGAAGAACACAAGTGTTGTCTGAAAGAGCTAATAGCAAAGATGGGTCCAAGATTGAGGGCAATAGACGTAATAGAAAAAGAGTATGGAAAGAAGACTGTGAAACATGGTCCTAGCAGAGATTCAAATAAAGTGGAAAATGTTGCATTTAAAGGACAAATGAAGATACAGATGGAGGGTGGAGTTTAGAGAAGCTAGATGAAAAGGTGTTTCAGAAACGTATCAATGATTTCAATAAATGGTCGCTAATAGAACATACGTCGCAATTGCATGGCCAGGGGGCAATTGCGCATTTTAATTAAAGTGCATTTGACGAGTTTCACTGTTCCGTCATGGGGACAAACTCGAAAGTGAATTTACGTTTTGGGAGTGAGTTAGTTGTTCACTATACAATGTGTATTAGCATGGCGTTTGGAGGTATATACACACAAGTTCAGGAGCGCACATTCAAAAAAAATTTGGGGGGGGGGTGTCCTATTTTCCAGGACTGACTTTTGTAGTATTTGTGTTTGATAAGAAAAGCCAACTATTTTAAGGCCCGAGGAAATTTTTAAATTTAGAGTCTCTGCAATGCCATTTCCTGGACTTTGGGGAAGATTTAACAGAATTCTGATAGTCAGAACAAAGCATTTTAGTATGTCAAAATTTACAATTTAGTAGTACTAAATGGCCGAAGGCGTATTTAATTAACTATTATATGTTGAATAAGTTGCAGGAAAGTGTGGGTAATACCATGGATTGTAAAATAACATGTACTTTATTATCCATGGTAATACCTTCATTCTTTGCAGTTTGTCACAGATTAAATGATAAAGGTCTGCATGACATGCTACGGCCCTGTGGTTATTGCACAAAGTCGAGTAACTATGTAAAAAAATAGTATACAGGGGTGTCAAAAAGTAGACCGTTAGAAATTAACCTGTTGTTCTAATTTGAATTTATAGCCAGTATATTAGCCACAAGCCCACAGTATTATTAAAGAATAGTACATTATTAAAGTCAAGAGCTCAACTATAGACAATAATGGTTCAAAATAAATCTATAGTGCGTGCCCACATGATATTCAACTAAGAGTATTAAATATCTGACAACTCAAATTGTTTAGAAAGTTATAGCAATTAGCAATAGATTTCAGGCAGTCAAATCAGTTTTTAAATAGTTCACCTGCACAGCTTATTTGATCGAAAAATGACAATCGGAATTACTTCACACAAATAAGGCGTTCTGTTTTGGCAGCTCGGCCCAACGATCAACAACAGTGTATGGGTCCATTATATTGTATCTGTGAGATCCTTTTCACATCCAAGAGTGATTAGATCCCTTAGCCTTCTTTCTTTCATCACTGAACGAATGGCAGTCTTAAACAATTTAAGCTTCGAACTCGAAAAGCTGCGTGTTCACTCGATGCGGATGTAATCGGCTATCTATGTGTATAAATGCTATACACTGCCACATACCTCGGTAACCTCGCTTCGATTTATTAGAACGTAGACTCCTCCAAAATTGCGGATGGACTCATAGACAGGGATAGTATTCCAAGAGTTTAAATAAACATTTAGTGTTTCAGAACTTCTGCTCTAAACGTTCGGGGAGCCAAAATTTTTTTATGGATTTTGAGTGCGAGCGTTTTGAATTTCTAGATTCACTAGAACGCTATTTCACGTATTTTAGGATGAGGTTGGAAGAAAAGTTACAACCACAAAAAGTCGCCTAATTTTGTTAGATTCCATTTCCAAAATGTCCACCTATTTCTTTTTTCGACACAAAATGATGTTTTTTAGATTTTAGCCGGACCGACTTTTTTTCGTCCCATACAGGATTCGGGACCGACCTTTTAGATATATTTCACAAAACATGGGGGTGTCACACCCCTCCACACCCCCCCCCCCTAATGTGCGCCCCTGTGCAAGTTAGCAAATAATTTTCTCGCTCCCATAGGGCATTCTCAAATAAATATTTTGTAATATATTGAATATTTGTTCTGTTAGAGGTTTAAGTGGCAATTTATGTTGTACATATGTTCGCAAATTTTCACCGTTATAATTTCTAAGCCAGTATTTCATATAATTTTGGTGTAGGAATTAGAAAAGTTGCAAAGTGCCTGTGATACCTCAAAAATTAATCTTCAGGAAGCATAAAAAATATACGGGTTAAAAAATAACAAAAGGCCACTTACAGAATATGAAAAGGCTGTTAATACTGCTTCCTTCAGCCTTGCTGAAAAGGACCCCGCGTTGATCGCAAGTAGAGAGAAGTTGTATGGAATGGCAAGGGCGGTAGTAAGAGAAGACGGTTAGAAATGTAAAAAAGGCACATCCCGCTCCAAGCATTTGAAACAAAATCAGGACGACAAACCAAAAAAATGGTCGAGGACCACGTTCGCAGAACGCATAAATCGACTACAGCAATATTTGAATTTTGGGATAGGTAATAGGACCTCTACATGCGTCTTGGACCTGTGGTTTACTTATATTTTATAATCATTATTCATCCAATGGATTTCTTATATTTTCAACGGGGTCTTGAAATAGACCATCCCGTGAAATATTGTGTATAAGGTGCACGCGTGTAATGCGTGCGTTGTTTTGTGTATTTTTATGTAAACCATTGTAGAAATATCGTAATTGAAGTTAGCGTGTATTGTATGTAAAGTTATTACTTGGTAATTGATAGGTGTGATTTGATGATGCACATGAATTTATCACAGGGCCGGATTTGACCATACTGCGATATTGCAAATTAGGAATTGGTAATAGGGCTTGCATTATTTTAATTTTGGAATAGGTAATAAGACCTCTACATGTGTCTTGGACCTGTGGTTTACTTATATTCATTACACATATATATACACATATACACACATATACATATACATATACACACACATACACATATACATACATATACACACATATACCCAATGGATTTCTTATATTTTCAACGGGGCCTTGAAAGTAGACCATGCCGTGAGACCCCGTATAAGAGGTGCACGTGTATAACAGTGCGTTGCATATCCTTATATGTGAATCCATTGTAGAAATATCGTAATTGACGTTGGCATTTAATGTATGTAAAGTTATTACTTAGTAATTGATAGGTGTGATTTGATGTTTTAATTCTGGAATATAGGTAATAGGACCTCCACATGCATCTTGAACCTGTTTACTTGTAATCATTATTAATCTAATGGATCTCTTTCATTCTCAACGGGGTCCCGAAAGTAGACCATGCCGTAAAATATTGTATAAAAGGTGCACGCGTATTATGCGTGCGTTATTTTGTATCTTTTTATGTAAATCCGTTGTAGAAATATCGTCACTGAAGTTAGCATGTACTGTATGTAAAGTTATTACTTGGTAATTGATAGGTGTAATTTGATGATGCACATGAACTTATCACAGGGTCGGATCTGACCATACTGCGATATTGCAAATTTAGAATTGGTAACAAGACTTGTGATTTTGTGTTGTGTAATTTTCCTGTAATGCTGTATCTTATTTGAATAAATGGTTTTCTAAAATTTATCTTAACAGGGTCTGGAAAGTAGACCATGCATTGAGATATTGTAAACTTAGTCCTTGTTTTACACTGTGTACTGTTTCCGTAATCTGTCCATCACATGTAGGTGCGTCTATGTGAGGATTGTAGATTTATTCCTTAGTATTTAAGTATATATGCAGTTAGATTATGTACATACTCACAGGGTCTTGAAAGCAAACCATGCCGTGAAATATGTAATGAGGCCTATAGTTTGTGGCCTGTATCTAACTATTGATAGGTACAATAGGTAGATGTTGCACAACCTACCAAAATTACGGCTTATAGAATCGGGCAGAACATTTAGTTATGCCACAAGGGTAAACCTAATTACATGTCCTAGAATAATCATCCCAGATGGTTTACAAAAAACAACAAAAAAACAAACACGTGGTGTCCAGGATCTGGCAAAAAGTTTTTATGACTGCACAGTGTGGCAGTCATTACGTAGTATATACTATATAGATTAATACTTTTAAATAATATATATAATGATTGATTGTCCAAAGCAGTTCGAAGCAGTCCGAGCCAGTTTCGCGTTTCAACGTGGTATGGATTATATTGGGTCAATATCATTAGCAATGACTACAGAGAAAGGCGAACATGGGTCGAACGGCATATAGAATGGCCTTGGACAAACCATCCCATTGGTTCAACAAAAAATAAAAAATAACATCAAGGAGATAAATGGATGGTATTGGAGAGATGTTGTGATTTTAAATGGAACATTGAATAATGACGTGACTGTGTATTGGGGCTATAGCAAACCTCACAGAGTCTTGGGTTGACCGTGCTGGTGAGGTATGTTAGCGGATGGTATATATCATATGGAAGATACAGTATATATAGTTGTGTTAATTGTGCTTTTTCATTTGTTTGGCCCTCGACGCGTTTTGGTCTCATGACCTTCATCAGGAGGGGCTTTAGGGATGGGAGTCGATGTTTTGTTGGTTGTTGGCGTGAAAAATGGCAGTGAGAGTGGTGTTGTTCAAAATGAGTGATGGAGAAATGGTGATTAGTAAAATGATAGAAAACATTAAAACAATGAAAAATTGATGAATAGAAATGGAACACAGGAAAATCTAAATTTAACTATCTTAATATAAAAAACTTACTGAATGAATTATTTGGTGGTAAACCGCATCGTCCAGCCATTCTACTGTTGGAGTTGATTAATACAATTCCCTGTGCGTTTTCCTTTTATTTTTGGAAAAAAATTTTTTTGTCGGTTCGCCAAATGTGCGTGTACAAGAATGCATGGGTGTTGGGCCCCTGAAGTCCAGTTTTAGTGAGTTGTTCTTGAATAGTTGACGTCATGTGGTTTGATGGCATGCATGTTTGTCAAGTGTTAATTAGGTATCAGTTTGTATGTATAATTAGTGTGTGATGTGCCGTGGGCTAAACTGATAACCAAGGAATGTGTAAAAAAAAAAAAATAATAATTTTTTATTAGTCATAAGTGTGAGAATTGTCTGTCCGCCCCCAGATCTAGTTGGTGAGAGAGGGAATTTCATTGTGACCAGGCACATGCATTGAAGAAAAACAAAAAACAACAAAAAAAACCCAACAAAAAACATAAACATAAGAAAAACATAAACATCTGTAAAAATATTATTAGTACTATGTTCATCATGATGTGGATATATATTATACTAATTATATACAAATTGGCGTGTGTGTGTAGTAGGATTTATATACACATTGTGGTGTATACATTGAGTGTATGTATTAATTAGGATTTTATTTCCAATTGTTTAAACCTTGATCTGTGATGTTATTAGGGATGCATTTGTCCCTATAGTTTGTAGCTATTTGATTTATAGCGATATTTATTTGATTTGTAGCTATTTGGGCGTAGGAAGTATGGGATGCGGCGGCAATATTATATGGTGGTGGAATATCTTTCGCCCCCGAAAAAGTTAAGTTGCCTATTCTTTGTTACCAAGTAATAATCCTTCTCAAATTCATTAATAATTCATGAGCAATTCAGCCAATGATAATCACCTATTTGATCACAAGATGCTATTTAGATAACCCGGTGAAACTTGATGAAAGTCACTAGTGTTTTAAGATGCTATTTAGATAACCCGGTGAAACTTGATGAAAGTCACTAGTGTTTTCATCAAATATCTTAATTACGCATGCAAATTTACTTGAATAGAATTCCTAATTACGTTGTGCTTGGTTAAGAACTCTATTCAATTCAGCAAATGAAAACATTGCGTTACGTCTCGATTCATTTGAGAAGCCATATAAACAACTCGAAACACTCGCTCTCGATCATGTTAATTTATTACATCTTTTGGTATAAGCCTGAACTAGCCTACCAAAAGAGGTAGATAAAGCCCTGTTTACACTACGCTCAATTTTTGGTACCATACTACTCTTTTGGTTCTTGGACTACCTTTAAATTTCTCCTGCAACATTTTGATTGGATACTAAATATAAACTTCGTTGTGGGTGGAAAGCGATTGGATTAATTAAGGTTTGTGTCAGGCTATTATTTGTAAAATAGAACCGGATACTTAGGTTATGATTGCTATGCATTGCGATGTTCAACATAAGTCGATGTAGGGTCGCTATGTAGATCGTTGTAGCGCCATCATCACTTGAATTGCCAGAACTCGACTCTCCTTCTATCAAACGCTGTTTATTCATACAAGTTTCATATATTTCAGCATGAGAATGGCAGGCTTCAGAACAATAGTTCCCCATGCTTTTGCATGGACATGCATTTCTTCCATACTCTTTCAGGCATGCTCCGCATCAAGAACAAACTGAGACTTTGTTAGTATTCGGCATTAAGGCGTTCTGCTCGATTTCAGATTGCTCAATATTGTCCAAATTAAAACTTCATCCATATTAATGAGAATATCTACCCAAGAATTCTCGCTTGTGAATGAATGCCGACGAGTCAAGCACTACAACATGTGCTACTTCATGTAGTTTCACTATTTGGATTCACAAAACGTAAACAAAACACATATGCGCAGATAATATGCGCAGAAGGACTGTACCACATCTTTAGTGTGATTGGTTGTCTTCAGGTTGTGGGGAGAAACCTTGACACAAAGAGCGGCTGCAAGAGAGACTAACAATTTAGAACCTCCCAGGCTTTAAAATTATATTTTAATTTAAATGGTTATCTAGTGTATAATGTATCTGGTTCTTATTCTAGTTGATTGGTTGATTGAATAAATATGGCATATGTGTTGATCCAACAAAAAAATACACCATACTAGATGATGTTGGCAAGGAATTCATTGACAAAGCTGTAGAAATGGTGAAGTCTGGTCAGCAGATTGTTTATGTTTTGGACAACATAGACTGGGAAGAGAAAGCTCACGACATGAGAACAGATGCCCAACACAAAAGTGTCCATGCATTGGCAACAAGCATTGTGTTCAGCAGAATCCCTATTGGGGGTTTACCTGATACTGGTCCTCAACAGGATCTGAAAAAATGCAATGTTGCTCAGTTGGTTAAACTCAGTCAAGCATATATGGAGTCGATTAGAATTCGCTACAGGACACTTTTAGCAAAACTTTTATTTGAACACTTGCCTGCTTTTGACAAGTTTAAAGGCTGTGTTTCCCAAACAACTGATTGTCATCACGCTAAGGAAATGGCAACAAAATCTAATGTTGTCATTATGCCTATTTTAATGAAGGATGAAAATAAGTATTCAAAGTGTGTGGAGGTCCTAGATCAACTTGAAAAATGGACCTATGAAATTTATTCTGCAGCTGGACTCTGTACCTCCAGTGTTGCTCCAGCACAGTCCACCTCTCTACCACCTTCCAGTGATACTATGGTGCCCACAATAGGACATAGCTCGAGGCTTGATCAACCTGCATCCCATGTACCACCCACTTCTTCTGAGGATGACCCTTTGAAAGGTATTAAAATACCATGCTACGGTGATCAGCTCACTCATGTTCGTTTTGCTGGTGCTAAAGGCCTCCGTGCAGGATGTCACTCAACAAAGCAGAGATTAGACCATATCTATCCTTCCTGCATTGTGGACTGGCATACTAAGAGGAGTTTTCTGAAGGTACTGTACATATATTGTGATTGTAATTGTAAACATCAGTGTCCTTAAACTTTTTATATTATTTTAAATAATAGATCAGGTGCTGTTTGATTACAATTTCATCCAAGATCAAGGCTGGCGAGACCCATCACTGGGTCCCCAAGACATATCCATAACCACAGGCCTCCTCCCTCCAGCAGTTATCTGATAACCAGCAATTATACAATGACACTTTTCTGCTGGCCCCCCATGGATGCTTCAGGGCCCTAGTCCAGTCAAAACAGAAATACCTACACACTTGTATTATAGAAATTGTTGTATTATTGAAATTGAGGGCTACAAGTTTATTAGTGCTTTTGTACTATTACGTACTACCCTCTTGAAATAAAGACTCTAACTAAATGTTCTGAGGATGCCGAAGTCTTGCAGTCTGACATAAATGCTATTGACTCTTGGTGCAAGGAGTGGCAGATGTCTTTAAATCACTCTAAATGTGGTCTTAATCGCATTACAAGAAATTCTCAACCGATCCATTACTCCTACAACGTGGATGGCAACTTACTTAAGACAATCAACAAACAAAAAAATCTTGGTGTTATAGTCTCTGAAGATCTCAAATGGAGCCTTAATGTACAAGCAGTCTCAAATAAGGCCA
This sequence comes from Paramuricea clavata, assembly GCA_902702795.2. Classification (NCBI taxonomy): domain Eukaryota; kingdom Metazoa; phylum Cnidaria; class Anthozoa; order Malacalcyonacea; family Plexauridae; genus Paramuricea; species Paramuricea clavata. The sequence continues at coordinate 97,229 of CACRXK020000090.1, forward strand.
ACAAAATGTTGGGGTTTGTGAAAAGATCGTGTTTTCATGCAAGTGACCCTAAAGTACAAAAGACCCTGTATCTAGGCCTAGTAAGAAGCCAGCTTGGTTACTGTAGCCAAGTGTGGGCACCTCAAACCACCCATGACATTCAAACCCTGGAACGAGTTCAGCATCGCAGCATGAAGTTTATTTTATTTCTTCCATTTCAAACAGATATTTCATACCCTAAAAGACTTGCTAAGCTCAACATTCTCCCAATTACCTACTGGCATGAATACCTGGATCTTGTTTATCTATTCAAATGTATTTATGAAAATTCCGACAAAAATGTGAAACTAAATTCACCAAATCGTGGAACCAATTTATTAACTTCTAATGTTTGTAACCCAGAATTGCTGCACACATACAAGACTGTTTGTGTCAAATGTAACAAAGCCTGTCCTTTGGATTCACTCAGTGACACTTTGTGCCCTTTCTTTATATTATGTGATGACGTTTTTGTTGTTTTTTGTTGTGATGCACTATTTAGTGTTTAACTCTTTATATACAATATTTCTATGTATTTTACAACTCACACAGGAAACCTGTTATTGGAGCTTCAGCTCTGTGGGTGCGGGCCCTTCCTGTTTTTGGGTAAATTAAATAAATAAATAAATAAACTGTCCATTTGTTAGGGATCATGGGAACAAAAGATAAAGCACAGAATGAAACGGCTCCAGCGAAACCCCTTGAAGCACACACAAGACTGTAAACCAAGTAGTGAGTGTGAATCAATTAGCACATCAATAGTCAAGAAAATAAAATTAAATATTAAACCTTCGCTTAAAATCCCACCACTTGACAAAGGGGAAACTGAAGATACCATGAAGGAAAAGGACTCAGCAACTAAAGAAAATCTGCCGAATAGCATGTCCAGATCAAACATTGGTGAAGTTACTCATGTCATCAACATATCCTGTCAGACCGAAAATGATTATTGAAGGGACAGAAAGCATGGAAAATTTGTTGAAACTGTTTCCTCCGTTGCTGAAACATATTCACGTAAGATTATAATCCGAACAAAATGTTCATTTGAATAGTTATTTGGAGTGTATTTCAATGACATTATCACATTTCAAACAAAATGACTTTAGATTTTCATGTGTAAATGCAAACACTTGATTTGTTAGCAACAACCCGGCTATATACTAAGCATGCCTGGTTCAAGTTTATGGCAAAATCTATTTTATATTTCATTGTTTAAAGCTGAAGCAAGAAATGTGCTGAGTCATGGGGGACAAAGATGTAACAAGACTAATGAAGGAATGCAAAATTAATACATGGCTTCCAAAAATATTATCCTATGTGCAGAAGAAAGTCCTCATTGAAGAAATTAGTGGAAGAGATGGACTCTGTGGTTTCTGTAGATAAACTCATCCAGCAGGTAACATAACTTGGTCATCATGAGTTTAGCGTTTTGCAAACTGCAATTCCTATATTAAGTAAAATCTCTCACAGGGTTCATATAGTCTCGTGCAAAGACTAAAACAAGATTTAAAGACTTTCCTAGACATTTCTAGTTTCACAGACGTTGGAAAGACTTTATCTGGTAAATTGTACCATGCCAAATCCCGAAAATGCGCAGATTATTGAGAGAAAGATGCATAAGGACTCTCAGAGTTGTACGTGTCTATGAGCCTTTCCTTCGAATCATAATCAAGAACTCACAAAAATAGTTCGAAGAGTTAAAGACATAAAAAAGGCTATACATTCAAAACAAATTCACAAACCACCACGAACCCTGTCTAACAATTAAGGACCTGCCCTCTATTAAATACTCTCTGTTGGAACCATATTTTTATACACCCCTCGTTAATACTGTAACTCATTAAGTTGCAGACTGTTGCAACATTGGCACTCCCCAAGTTGTAGGGAAAATGGCGAATTTTAGTTACTGTCAACTGCTTTTACAAAAATACCTATATCTCAAGATCAATGTTATAAAAAACCTTGAAATTTGGCAGTGGGTTAAAATGATAAATGATTAATCAATTTTATTTTAAGATAAGATAAGATAAGATAAGAAACTTTATTTATGTGTCAAAACATTCTAGCGTTTAGCACGCTAATTGGGGACACAGATTAAGCCTACTATTATACAAAAAGTATACTTATACGACTAGCTATGAGTAGATAAATTTACAATACTAATACCAGTGGCGAAGCCAGCGGTCATGCAGGTCATGCAGTGCATGACTAAAAATTTCCCCCAAAATGTTTTAAAATCAGTTCAGTATAATTGTTTACAATAGAATTATACTTTATCTTTGCACTTCTACGCCTAATTATTATCGCCTTTATTTATTATTTTGTTTACCCAAATCAATGGTCTTTAGGCGATATTCTTGCTAAATATTCTCGTATGTTATTGATTAATTTGGCTTTGTTACCTTGGCAACTGAGCGGTCCTGCATATTTTCACATGCATGACCGGTTGCGTAAGCGCGTGGAAAAAGATTGTGTGTGATTGCTGCGTGGTTTGCTCGCTGTGTGTTTTGGTCATGCACTTTCAGAATTTCATGACTAGCTGTATTATTTTATATTAGGTTTGTTGGTTTCTGATTGGCTTACGACGTTCGCGCACGCTCAATGCGGCTGTTTTTGATGCCTTGGTCATGCAATTTTCGATTTGCATGACTAAACGGGCAACACAACCTGATCACAGCCTCTTAGCTCGAAGCTTTCAGCCTGAATGAACACGTCTTCAGGTCATTCAAGCATGTCGATTTCTTCTTTACTCGAAGCTAACAATATTGTTTGGGAATTGGTGAAAAAACCATTTTCTGCTGAGCAGAATATTATTGTTTATAAGCAGAGACAAACACCAGATCTTTCGACATGCCCGATCGGGAAGGTTTTCAAATGTCGTGGTATTCAAAGAAAGAATGGCTTAGCCAGTCAGGCTTAGGCTAAATAAGCTATTGCCTATTGGTATTTAGTTATTGTTACATGTATTTTGTCTTGAATATTTAAGCCTTCAACCCGAGCATAGACGTATAAAGCATCGAACGCTATATACTATATGAAATACAATGTCAATGTCGAGGTCAATGTAGTAAACAATGTAGTTCTATAAATAGCGCTGCAAAGCTTATACATTTCAACATGCAACACAAACATTTTAGCGATTGTGATTTAGCAACATATTTGATATATACTTGTTTGTGAAACAAACAAAGAAATTTCAATATATATTGTTAAATTGTATTTATCATTTGGTACATACTCCCCGTGCGTTCGAAAATATCCAATATTGGCAATAGCCAATAATCGATATGAATGCAGAATTCGGCTATAAAACTGACAGTAAAACTTCTACTCAAACATCTGATAAGTAAGAGTTAATTACCGAGAAGCGAGGCATTTAGCCATATACAGCCCGAGGCGCGTAGCGCCGAGGGCTGTATATGGATAAATGCCGAGGTTCGAGGTAATTAACTGACTTATTACATGATTGAGAAGGTTTTCACAAAACAGCTCTTACGCTTGTGGGACGTAACACAAGGCTGAGTATGCGCACTATATACGCTTTAAAATGTGGTCAAGCATGCGCAGTATATCATTTCACGTCCCACAAGCGAAAGAGCAGATGTTACTGTATAAATTCCCTGCACAAGCAAGTTTGATGGTTGATCCAGCTAGTCCTCGTGCGCCGAATGATACATACTCTTACCTAATGGTAGAGTTTTGACGGGCTCTGAGGTACACGGCTGTTGTCTCTTTCCCGACTGGAGACGGTACAGCGTTTATCGAGTTGGGAAAGAGACTAACCTCTCATTAGGTACTTACCCAGATAAGTACATCATGAATATAGTTTTAGTGAGGTATTTATCTAGATAAATACCTCATTAAACTATTCATGAGGTATATATCTAGTTAAATACCTCATGAATAGTTTAATGAGGTATTTATCTAGATAAATAGCTCATTAAACTATTCATGAGGTATTTAATACATAATTATTGCACTCAAACTGAGTGCAATATACATATATTGCACTGGAGCTCAGCGCAATATACAGATATTGCACTAGAATAGCTAATTAGTAATTCAATTCAATTCATCAGCCCCACTCTTCCCTGCTGAATATCAAATCCCTCCCCGGGCTTTTATATACTTGAAAGACATTATGGAAAATAAAGGTCTATGAATAACAAAGAAAACCGCGTCAATCATGTAATAATTAACAATTATTCGCCGAAGGCGAGGTGAATATCGCTGAATAAAAACCGAGACGAAGTCGAGGTTTTTATTCAGCGATATTCACCGAGCCTGAGGCGAATAATTGTTTTAGTATAATTACAAAGGTGATTATTTGAAAAAAATAATATAACACATCTCAATTTTTTGAAAATCGTTTAATTAAATTCATAAAGAAAGCGGTATGCGCAATGAAGGCGCTCGTATCGCCATCAAGATTCAAGGATGTTTTTTGTAGTAATTCCCATCACTTTTTCTTGCAGAAAGGTATAGAATTTTGATAAAAATTCGGTTCATTTCGTCAATACTCATGTCTTCAAACTCATTTGTGAATTCTGACTGATGTTGAAACCAATCTGTAGAAAATATATTTTTACAAACGTAAACAAATGTCTAGACAATTCACAATTGTAGTATACGGCAATTTAAAATAAAACGATGTTTTATGCGAAATAAAGTTAGGCAGATTTCTGCAACTTAGTTTCCTACCTCAAAATAATTTTAAGCCAAATTTTGTCTCTTCTTTCGTGCTCTTAGGTACAGCATTTTCTTTAAAATTACTTATTTCTTTATCTGTCACTTTGGCAAAACAACTTGCTGCCATTTTGAAAAAACCGCTTAGGTGATTATCGCGTAATAATCCGAGGTCGCTTGACCAATCAGCGGCCACAATTTTCTATAATCACCTTTGTAATTATACTAATGCTTATTAATTCATTTCTGTATGTAATATTGTAATATTTAGGCGATTGATTTTAAATTAAAGAAATTGATCAAGGCTCATGCGTTATATTTTCCAAGTCCTGCATATTATACCTATATTCTAGATTATACTGACTGTATTAGCAGCTATTTGTCAATAAGTTCCCTTAGTATATGTGGATAAAATTGTATCTAGTTCTGGAAATGTGAAAACTCTTCAGACTTCATGTTGGAATACTACAAGGGGATAGCAATTAGGTAGTCTATACAGACTATGATAATACAGAACATGCATGGAATATTTTCTGATCGAAAAGAAATGCACAATTGCCGGTATGACTATAATTAACGGAACTGCAGACCACAGATTTCCGATTTTTGTGTCGATCTTCATTATTGTTGTCTGAAATATGCCAAAATATCCACATATTTTCCCGTCATTAGATCAAGCTATTTTCTGAAATTTGATGCTCAGATTGCTGCAAATGGCGTTTCTGGGGTATATATTTCAAAAATTTTCCGGGGGGCATGCTCCCGGACCCCCCTAGGATGTCTCACGCCTTCGGCGCTTGTTTGCATGACCACTCACACGACGCTGGCTTCGCCACTGACTAATACTAATCCCTAATTACTACATAGATAGCAGTTTCTACAACCACCATCCTCTAAAAAACTAAAGTCAACTTTCCTAATTTCACTCTTGAAAACGTTCAAAGTACTGATGTCCCTAACTTCTTTACTTAACTTTGACCATAAAAAAGGTCCTAAGTATCTAATTGAGTGTTTTCCATATTTTACCGTATTAAAACGCGGTATTCTGAAATCAGAATTTCTTAGATTATATGTCCTAGTCTTATCATTAGTACAAAATAAATTCTGAATATATGAGGGAGCAAGATTATTTTTAATTTTAAACAGTATGGCAATATCTTGTACCCGTCTGTGATATAGCATGGAAAGATTTGCTTTTGCGAGTAGTTCTTCATACGTAAGTGTTTTGGAGTTAAAAACTGCATGCAAGGCCCGCTCTTGTACTCTTTCCAACTTGTGTCTATCCGATGCCCGACAAAAATGCCATACTAAATGGCAATATGTCAGATGCGGTAATACAACTGTCTTTAGATGATCAATTTTGCCTCTTCGGGAATAAGATTTCTTAGACGCATCAACACTCCAACTTCTGCTTGTTCTTTTGCATATTTCGCTAATATGACATCTAAAATCAAGTTGGTCGTCCACATCCACTCCAAGTAACTTTAATGATGTAGACTGTTCAATACATTTATCATTTATGTTATTCATTGTTCTATCATCCTCATTCTTTCGACCAAGAACCATCGTGTGAAACTTTTCTAAATTTAAACGTAAGAAATTTTCTTCATACCACCTGGGCGGGATGTTCGGATCGATGCTTTCCTGGTTCCTAAGGAGCTCTCGGATGTTCTTACAATAGCGTACTTTGACTGCTTTTCGCAGCAATATATTGTCAGATCTAAACAAGTTAAGACACTTTTCAATTCAAAGTTCCCACGCTTAAATATATCATTGCTTAAATATATCATTAGATTTTTGGGTGAGAATTCTTGGTTTGTGCAAATTTGAGTCCCTGACATTTTGTTTCTTCATGACACCCAACATCTGAAGGGCAATAATTCCATAACCCAACATAAATGGGTCATAAATTTTTTTATTCCTGGATTGGTACACATTTATATTCAAATTAGTTTTCATCTTGTAGGGTATAAATTACAAAATAATCAAACACTATAAAAATTTGCTTGGGCATAGCTAGGCACACTCAGGACATCTAGTTTACAATGGAGAACTTGAACTTCAGAACTTGTTGTTCAAGTCCAAAAACTCTGTAACCCAAAACCACAGTGTTTGTACCTGTTTGAAGTTTTTAAATACCTCAAACATGTTTGGAAAAACACGAAGTACAAAAATTACTAATTAAAATATAAACAAAGGATGAAAAAGGTGAGAAAATTTTAAAATATTTGAGGTGTTTTTAATTCAGACTTTGACAGCCAGCATTTTCAAACGCAGCGTGCAGTGACAAAACAAAAGGCTTTTTATTTCGCTATTAAGAGCACTGAAAGTCGTCAAAAAGAGATAAAGGGAGCGGTCATAAAGTAAGTGCTACCCTGGGGCGGAGGATATTTTTAATTTTGTGAAAAAATTTTCATAACCCCACACACTTGTCGGATAATATTTGCTACCCCATCAAGATAACGGTCTCAATGTTTCATACCCCATCATAAAATGATAAGCTTACCGGGGTTTATTCATGTTGATATGACCTGGGGTGTGCTGATTGGGCTAAAAAATTCGGTTGAGTAATTGCCATTATATCACACTTGCGTCGGTTTTCTTTGTTCGTCCGAGGTTTATAACTAGCTTATAGACCTTGAATAAATGATTAGATTAAACTTGTAGACAAAACGCGAGAATTTTTCATTAAAAATTTTTGAAAATGACACTATGTTGGAAAACCTCCGCAAGTGTGATATAAGTTAGTTATAAACCTCGAAAGTCGGTTTATAACTGATATATTGCCCTCGGACGCTACGTGTCCTCGGGTCAATATATCAGTTATAAACCTCCTACTCGGTTTACAACTCTTACTTATCCTATAAAGTTTTATTTATAGTAAGTTTTATCTTTCTTTAACTTAAAAATAACAAACAAGTAAAATTCAAATCCAAAATGCTGTTTTTTGGCCCCATTGAATACGGCCGCTGTCAAAAAATGGCAAATATTGCTAATATTTTACCCATTTTGGTTATTCTATGTAAAGATAAAAAAAAACCATTTTGGATGTGATATTTTTAGTTATTTGACATTCAAAAGACATACTTTTATGTTATGGCATACCTCAGATGTCCATAAACACACCACCACTTTTCTTTACAAGCTGGCATTTCTGTGCCATATGAAAAGACCATAGATATAGGAGATCTAGATTGCTAACACATACCTAGCGCAGGCGGGGCCTACATGATAAATCCAAGATGGTGGTACAAGAGGGCAAAAAGACTATAGATTCTATTACGAAAATCAAGATTTTTGCATTTTTTGCCGTCGCATTATTTTGAAACTTATTCGGTCAAATTTTATGGTAAAGAGAAACTTACTGCGAAGATTTTGAGCATATTTATGATTGAATTGGATGAAAACTCGCAAAATTATCCAGCGATAAAAGTTTGTGTATAGTACTGATATAGTACTATATATGTAACTTGTACAGTTTTGCTTTAATTTTTGCTCACTATTTGCATAGAAAGCAAATTATAACAGACCATAGATGATAGACCCTCATCCAGTGCTCTCATCAGTTTACTTCTCTAACAAGCAAGGAGGGGGGGGGGGTACATAACAGTTCATTTTTCATAATTATGAGGACAGAGCAGATGATGATGAGAGATGCAAGTATAAAACACCATTCACAAGACTAGATGTTAACATAGCACAGTATTTCTGGCAATAAAATGCTCCAACTGACCAACTGACCATTTCACACAAACTTTTATCGCTGTATAATTTTGCGAATTTTCATCCAATTCAATCATATATATGCTCAAAATCTTCGCGGTACGTTCCTCTTTACCATAAAATTTGACCAAATAAGTTTCAAAACAATGCGACGGCAAAAAATGCAAAAATCGTGATTTTCGTAATGGAATCTATAGTGTTTTTGCCCTCTTGTACCGCCATCTTGGATTTATCATGTAGGCCCCGCCTGCACTAGGTATGCGTTAGCAAGCTAGATCTCCTATATCTATGGAAAAGACATACAACTGAAACTGACCTGTCTCCCCATATAAACAATCCAAATCATTTTCAACATCACTGATTGAGTGATTTCACCATCATCACTGTGACACTGTCATTGTTGTCATATTTATATTCCATAAATTGCATAATATTTGCAATTGCGCATTCTGCTGAAACTCTAGCTCTTTTTGGTGCCATAACTTCTTCAGTATAAACCGAAGAAATAATTAACTGAATGAAGTCGATCAAGAAAAGTTTGTAGAAAAATATGAAATGGCGACCATGTTTATAACCAGGCCAATATTGGCAATATACTATGTGTTGCATGAAGTGTAACACAGGTGGGCTACGAGCCTGCTGTATAGTTTTGAAAACACAATATTTATAAATATTTATACTAAATTGGTTTCATATTCTGCAATATATTATGGTTCCTAAATCTTTGGTGTTTGCTCAACCTTGAAGGTACAAGGAAATATGTGTATTTGTTATATATAAAAATATTATAAATAAGTATTTTATATTTATAAGTATTTTATAATATACTATATTATATATTTAATCTCTGATACTAAATATACTATATTTTACTATTTTATATAATATATTATGGATATTTTACTTTGCAAATCATGTGTAATAATCCATCTTTATATGTTCTCTAATTAATATACTGTACTAATATACCAAAAAATACTGTCCAACCCACATTTTCCCATTTTTGGCCTGGAAACCTTGTTTGACAAATGTTGTCAAACGTCCGGATAACTTTGAATTTTCAGAAAATCAAATGGATTCATTTGTTCAGGAATGACGGATAAATATTTATTTCGGTGCGCTCATTGTGCGCACCCCCGGTATAAAAGAGTGAAATAAAGTATTTCATCTTTGGTTGTTTGTCAGACAAGAGTTAACACATTGGTGACACTTTGTTGCGCATGCAGTTTTCAAAAGATAAACTACTAAAAATATAGCTTTTATTTCACCAAATAGCAAAGTATCTTGCAGATATTATTAAAAAAGCTCAAGCGAAGTAATTCCATGATAAATAAGTGAAGAATGAGACCAAAAAAGCGACTAAATTACAATTTTGGAAGGTACATTAATTTAATGGCTTCCTGCAAAAGAAGCCATTTCAGAGAAGAACAGCATTTTGTAAACCACTGTCCTGACCTATTTTAGAACTTTTCCTTCTAGTAATCGATGAGTACTTCTTAGAAAATGAGCGTGCATTAATTTTGATGTGCTTTATTGATTTGAAAATTTTATGGGGATATATGAAGCAATAAAGTGTATTTTGGAAGCTTTTCAAATCCTTGTCATGAAGGTTCAGAATTTGCACGCACCAAGACACGGCATAATTCAATACACTGATTTTAAACCACGTTATCTCTGAAATGAGATCTCATTTCGAGACAAAGTTTATAGAAACAGATATAGTATTCTAATATTTTAATGCGGTTTTACTCGAAATTTTTCTTGCTAAAAATGTATATACGCACATGACAAGTTGAACCTTACGGTGGCCCACAACTGTCACACTATATATTTTGCTTTAACCAAATTAAAATTGCTCACATCAAATTAAAATTCACTCACATCAAATTAAAATCCACTCACATCAAATTAAAATTGCTCACATCAAATTAAAATTCATTCACATCAAATTAAAATTCACTCACATCAAATTAAAATTGCTCACATCAAATTAAAATTCACTCACATCAAATTAAAATTAACACAAAATGAGCAACTTGAAGGGAACTCGTACAGTATCTCTGGGCAATATCTGCATGGTCGCATACTGTATGCTTCACACATTAAGACATACGTTTTTACAAGGTTTCCAGATATTAGTTTTCAAATACATGAACATCCTTTTCTGTATATAATAGTAGAGAGTACTATGTTTTGCACCAATTGTGTGATTGATTTAGACTACAACACAAACTACTGTACTGGCTGTGGACAAGGTAAACAGTATAATTATAAATCAATATTCATTTGATTCACTGATATAGGAGAATATTAACAACTTTGTCAATGTTTGTCTGCAGGGCCGTACACAGGATTTTTTCACCAGGGGGCAGTACGTAAGGCCCATATGTCAAAAACGTCCTAAATATCTAAAGAATAAGTAATAATGTCATTCTAAAAATCGTAAATATAGTTTTCTCTAGGGGGGGGGCAACTACCCCTCTTGCTGCCCCCCCATCCCCACTGTGTACTGCCCTGCTTGTTTGATATTTCTGTGCCAGCAGGATATTCTGTAATGATTAATGGTATCCTGGTTGATTTATAGGATATTCAAGTTTACACTAAAAAATGTTTTAAAGTTAGCATAAAACATATTGATCTATAAGACAACAATGGACGACTTGCGCTTTAGACTAAATTTTAATCTAAGTAAGAACAACGAAATCTATCACCACAACTAGAAAGAGCATCTTGGTATTAGTAATATTACAAAGTTTGGTTGCAAAATGTTGTAAAATACGGAAAATATAGCCCTTCAAAGTTGGCAAATTTGTATACTTTTGTATTACGTGCGTCAATCGGTAACTAAATTAGTTAGCAATTTCCGCACGTAATAGACATGTATACAAATTTCCGTATTTTACAACATTTCACAACCAAACTCTGCAGTTTTTCTAATTTTGATAACTTCTTTCCGAAAATATCTTTTGTTATTCCCAGATTAAAAATTTTTCTAAAGCGCAAGTCGTCCATTAAATTGTGAAAATAACACTATCTGGATGTCATTTCCTAATTTTGGGTATAAAATATGGAACAACAAAATTGAAATATAATAGTTATTGTTAATACACTGCAAAAAAAATGGGGATAAAAGTTAATGTAATTATTGACTAAGCATACGGATGTTTTTTTTTCAGAAGCTAACATGGAGAGTTCAGATGACAATTCTGATTTTACTGATGATACATTTGAAGACAGCGAGGAAGAAGTTCTGAAATATTATTTCTTTCGCGGATTTACATACGAAGAAATTCTTTTGTTTCTGGCTAAACGGCATCATTGTACTATAAGTTATAGCACTCTTCTTCGGCGGTTGAAGAAATATTGTTTAATGAGAAGAGGTGTAACAAACAAGGATTCATTTGAAAACACATTTCTGCAAGTGCAGAGGCACATAGCGGAACTTATTAACAGGCCTAGCTCATCCATGGGGTACCGTACATTATGGCATGCACTTGAACTAGAGGGGATTTGTGTCCCTAGAGTAATTGTTCAAGATTTGTTAAAGGAAATGGACCCTGAAGGTGCGGAACTTTGGAAAAGACATCGTCTAAAAAGACGAGCCTACCACAATCCTGGCCCCAATTACTCATGGCATATTGATGGTTATGATAAACTTAAATGTTGGGGTTTTCCAATACACAGAGCGATTGACGGCTACAGTCGAAGAATTTTGTGGCTTTGTGTTACTCATTCCAACAACTCGCCAAATCAAATAGCTTCTTTCTATGCTGGAGTTGTTTTAGAACAAGGTGGTTGTCCAGTACAATTAGTGACCGATTCGGGAGCTGAAAATGGAACTGCAGCCGCTTTACAGTCATATTTCCGTGATAACTCCGAGGCTCATCGATACGTACCCTTTCCGAGAAACATTGTGACCGAATTTGAACAGAATTTTTCTTCATGAGTCACGAGTGATTCCTTTACTGTTTTACACTTTACAGTACGGGAAGCACTGCAACGAGTCTGTCGTGCAGAATTGAGAATGGAATGCCCAGTACATGTCAGGCGACATTTAAACAAGTTGATGTTGTTTAAAAACCAATAGCTATCATGAAAAAAAGTTAAAATAATACAATACTTATCTTGTAATCAATTATTAGTCGACCGGAGTCCACAAATAAAGCGGAAACTGCATTCATCGCTGTTGGAATGTTCGACTTTTTTTATTGAAGTCACCAATATTTAAACGATGCCGCTTGATATCCTTGTCAAATAACTTTAATACACGATTGATTGTATCTTATAACCAAGAAATATATTTCGTATTATAATTGCTGTCAAAAGAATGCAAAAATCTTATATAATTGAAATAAAAAAACCCAAATTTGTTGGTCTTTCAATATAAATCAAATCGCGCATTACCATGTGTTCTCTGCCTGACCAACACTTCGTGACAAGCCCATGCAAAAACACACATTATTGGCCGCCATCTTGGCTTTGAGCAAGTATGCGCATATTCACTTGAGTTATCGGTCCAGGTTCTTTACAGTTCACTGGATTCCTTGGGTGAGATGCCTGTGGAGGAGGCTACAAGCAACTTTGGTCTTTGTATTATAAATATGCGAGTATAAATGGAATGTGGACTGGACTAGTAAAACGCGGACTGGACTCATTAGTGCAACACAGACCGGACCCAATTAGTAAAACAAAGACTGAACTCATCAGTAAAATGCGGACTGAACTCATCAGTAAAATGCGGACTGAACTTAGTTGATCAATACAATATTAAATGTTCTGCAGTCTCTGAATTACTGTGTGTTTTTGTTTATATAATACCAGAATAATTCGGTGCCAAAATTAATATTATTGCACAAACCGGAACAATATGGAAATTCTGAACAATGAAAATATTGAATAATTCGCCATATTTTCCTGCCAAAATGCATGCTTAAAATCACTTCTTTCCAAAATTTGACAGGAAACTGTGGGGGTATGGGTGGAAGTGGTGTGTGGGAGATGTGTGACACCTGCAGACAGAGCAATCAAAGATCTTTACAGGGCAATCAAAGATCTTTGCAGGGCAAAAGTAAGATGTCACTAACATTGATTTAGACTTTGTTCCAGGCACATGTGTAAAGTAAAATGTGTAAAGCAAATAAAAAAGTATAAAGTAAAAATTTATTTTATGCCCTGGAAAATTTTTTGAAGACTACCTGTCTACAATTTTTCCGGGAAAAAAATTGTAGGGTAAAAAAAATTCCTGCATGGCATTTTCGATAATTTTGGTTTTGATAGGGCAGTTCAGGCCGACAGCCCCCAACTAAGGGGCGAGTTTCCGAGTTTCTTGTTTTTTCTTTTAGGATTTTCAAATATGTATAAATGATTTCAATGACTTTCAAGGATTTTAAAGTCCACTTTCAGATTTCCGTAAGATTTTTAGGAATTTTCTCAAAATTTTCAAACTGTTATTTTGATAGATTTTGTGCAGTTTTCGAGATTTAAAAAAAAATTTTTAGACAAAGTTTATGATTTTCATGGAAACTGGTAACTGCACTAGATGAATTCAAATATGCTTAGTTTTAAAAGTTTTGGAAAATTTTAGGGTCTTTTCAAGTTTAAAAACATTATTTTTTAGGTATTGTCCTGACCGATGCAATATACATGATTTCATGAAACGTGAGATTTTACCAACACACTATCGAAAATACGAAGTTCAGCAAAAAACAGTGTGGAGCAAAATTGAAGATATCTTTAAAGTATGCTGTAAATTCATTCCTCATTCCAGGCCAATAATGGCTATTGAGATACTTGCTATGCTTAAGGAGGAACATAAAAATCATAAAGAGATACTTGTTGGGACAAGTACTGAAAGAGGTCACTCTAATTAGTTCATTGATCTCGAGAAACAACTGAATTAATGTTCTGAGTGTGTTATCATGTCAAGCTGGAAGCTAGTCAACCAGTAGCAAAGGAGAACGTTTGGACCTTTTCCATAAAGATGGCTGCTACAAAAATGTTTTCAACTCAGGACCACCTTAAATGGAAAGAATTTCCAGTTTTCCTCTCACGAGCTATGGACAAAGAAGCAGAATTCTTCTTAGACATATGCATGAAAAATAATTTTTGATTTTGAACATTACATGTGTCTATAGGCTTTAACACGAAAACAAGGCTCGCCTCGTTTTCACGCTAACCTTTATTTCCACAGAAATATACAGGCCTTGGCTATATTATTACTGCAAAAATCTGTGTTTACGAATCTGGTTTTACAAATTAACTTGTAATGACTTGTATAATAGACCTTAGAAGTGCTTACATCACACAGGTTTTAATCTATGTAAAATGAAATTAATTTTTTCCTACGTGCTTCCCACATTGCATTGCAATTCATTGTTCGACACAGTCGTGGCGTAAGCACCTCTAAGGTCTATTAAAATGAGTATATTTTAAAGAAATTGGTGGCAAAGACGACAACAATGTCAAAACGAAAGAGGGAGACAAATTGTCAACAAGTTTAAATCAATAGAAACATTTGTTTAGAACATGATATACTGGTATAGAAGACTGTATAGCAGCTCTAGTTGTCCTTTTATAATTAGCAGGCTTGTAACCTACTCATCCAAAAATAAGGCAGCAGTGTGATGTTATATATCAACAACGAGAGCGAGTGTTTCACCTGGATATCCAAACACGAAAAAACGATGTATGAAAACACGAGTGTGAAGGACAAGTGTTTTCATACATTGTTTTCGAGTGTTTGGATATCCTGGTGAGACACAAGCTCGAGTTGTTTATACGGCTTCCAGGGGCGGATCGAGCTAAAAATCTGACTGTAGCATAATCCCAAAATGAGGAGGCACCACGTAATCTAGGGGGGTCCGGGGGAATGCCCCCCTGGAAAGTTTTTGAAATTTGAACCCCAGAAACACCATTTCCTGCCCTAAAACTTGACCTTAATAAGGCCATATTTTAGACAAAAAGTTACAAAAACACATGAAGACAGGAAAATATTTAAATTAAACAACCAAATCATGCCAGATCTTCAAATTACTGTATGCAAAGTTTAAAACAGCCTTCCTCCCCATATTAATATGTAATTTAATATCATACCGCACATGTGTAACATATATAAACACAATTACAATCAATGCATAAAATCAACGGGCAGATAGATATATAATGCAAACAGACACATTTATATACTGAAAGGGACCTTCGGACTAACAGAGATTCAACGACTTAAATATACAAGCCAAATTTCGAGGTTTTGCTGGTATTTTCCAGTCACAGTTTTGCTTGTATATTTCAGCAATTCAGTAACGTACCCTTTCAATCCAAAGCTTTGTGTTGTTATCATTTACCAGTCTGGAAAGTTTGTATCGCGCGGCGGAAATATCGGCCGCGCAAATATCGGCCGCGCAATTTTGATGCTTTCTATATATGTACTATTAAATTTTCTAAATCTCCGGCGTGCAATTTCCAAACACTGGCACGGACCGTTAGAGATTACATTTATATTCTGTTTATTAATATATTCTAATACTCATAAGCTTACCTGACCCGAACGTGGTTCAACGAACGCGCTCTTTCACTTGAATTGTAATTTCGAAAAATCACACACAAATACCTCACAATCTTTCAGGCGAATGGCCTTAACTTTGCCCACGATGGCATCCTCACATAGCGCTCTAGTCTACTTAGGTTTTCTGCGAAAGAAATTGGCTCGGTGAAATGCATACAAATATAGCCAAATAACATCGCTCTAAAGTTCCTATCGAATTTCGCAACTGTAGCTGACTGTAGCTCATTGCAGCGCTGTGATTGGTTTGCTTCATCTGACTGTAGCAAAAATGCTAAATTTAGTAACTCGTACCCCCAGTTGACTGTAGCATTTTGACGTCATAAATCGCTATATTTAAACCACTTTTCTGAACACTTTTTGAACGATGTTTAAAAAATTTAGGTGATTTCCCCTAAAAGCGGGCGTTGTTTCGGGTAAAATTCAGGTTAAGATAAGCGCGTAAAAACGTAACTTAATATTCGTAGCTCACAAAAAACGTATGGACATCTGGTGGAAGCTGCGGAAGTTAATTTTTTTGAGATGGAGAAACTGGAAAACTTCTATAAGGAATTTTTGCTATCACCACATTCAGTATTAAAAATATTTTTGCAGGAAAATCTGACTGTAGCATTTGCTACAGTTGCTACAGTCTGGAATCCGTAGGCACTTTCTTATGTCTCCTGCAAGACCATGTACAGTTTGGAAAATTAGATTTATACAGTCCCAGTTAAAGCAAATGTCCTCGAAAAAGAATTCGACGATGAGGAAGACTATTTAAAGCTGATTATAAATCCACAACACGAGGGACGATGTAGAGAGATCTTAAAACAAATTCAAAATGTTACTTATCTTTGTCCTGATGGAAGTTGTTTGGCGGACCTGAAATAGGGGTATTGAGAACCTGCTGACCATTCAAACAACATATACCATCAGAAAACCAAGAAAAAAGAGTATGCCAAGCTTCCCTTACATCTGAACTAACTAGGGATCCAAGGATAGTGTGAAGTTTCAAACTGCAAGAACTATATAGGGTTGCCGACAACCTAGAAAAGCTTGATGGCTTACACTACGAAATAAACAGTTACCAAAGGCATTTCATCTCATTATTTATTGCTTTTAATACGCTCGGCACACGAGTAGCGTGACGTTTGAAACAAGCCTAAACACATCAGAAACGTGCCTTGTGAAACTGATGCAATTCATCCATTTATTGTGTCACCAACAACCAAATTTTGCATATTCTAAATTTTCATTTGCATTTGCAGCTGTCACTGAAAGCATCCCCACGAGGCTACTGCTATGCTAAATTTATCTAATAAACTATAATTGAAATAGCTGTATAAGATATGTTATGAATAATAAGCACTACGTCGTTACATCATTAAAAGACGCATTTTATCCTCATCCGTTCCGTATTTTATCCGCAAATCCGTTCCGTGGATCCGCCCCATCCGCTTCCGCATTTTAACTTAATTGTGACATGTTTCACAACAACAAGTTTCATTGACCTTTGACTTTTCCCAGTGTGACGTGTGTCTATTTTCAGCTTTTCGCATGTGTTGAATATAAATATCACTTTAGATTTCAATAGCTATTCTGTAATGTAGAACCTTATACAATCAATGAGAATGTATAATGAATACACGGTCTAAATAATATCGACGGTAATGCATAACATCAATTTATATATTGTATTACTATTATTGCGTAGAATCTCAAAGATTTTTTCAATATTCATGTCTGAAATGTTTATATACTTGAAAACAACACTGTCTCGCCTCTGCCTGCACGTACTGTACCTCTGTATAATGAGTATGCTGTGAAAAAATAATATCGGCACTCAATTGAATGCCTAGAAGCAAGTTTTTCGACTCAATATTTACGTCTGAAATGTTTATACACTTAACTGCACTGTCTTGGCGGTCTAGCTCCTTCCTAGCTCTGCATAATGAATATACCGTCTAAATATTATTGGCACTTATTAAATTGAACGCCTGTAATGCATAAGATCAATTTATATATTGGGTAGATTTTCAAAGATTTACTCAATATTCACGTCTGAAATCTTTATATACTTGAAAACAACACTGTCTCGTTTCTGCCTACGTACTGTACCTCTGTATAATGAGAATACCGTGAAAATAATATCGGCACTCAAATGAATGCCTAGAATCAAGATATTCGACTCAATATTTACATCTGAAATGTTTACAAACTTGACTGCACTGTCTAGGCGGTCTAGCTCCTTCCTAGCTCTGTATAATGAATATACCATCTAAATATTATCGGCACTTAATTGAACGCCCGTAATGCATAAGATCGATTTATATATTGCGTAGATTTTCAAAGATTTACTCAATATTCACGTCTGAAATCTTTATACATTTGAAAACAACACTGTCACCCCTTCCTAGCATATCGTCACGCCATCGTGATCTACGGCTTCATAGCGCATGCGCATTTGCGCTACTAAAGAAAAAATCGGGTGTTCCGGGGTAAAGATCCTTTACACAACATGAGAAGCGAATGTTCTAAAATTTACAAAAAATTACAATAATGAAAGCGATTCCTCGAAATTTTTGTGAACTTGGCAAAAGGATAACAGAATATGTAAATAAGTGAACTGAAATAGTGCTTAAATAACCTTCAAAGTACTGATTAAGTACAATAAATCACTACGAATATAAATGGTATACACCCCCCGGAAAGTTTACTCTATGACTGACTGACTGACTGTTTGACTGATTTGTGTGAATTCGCCAGCCATCACAATAGTGTGAAGTGAAACTTCACACTAAAAAGGAAAAAATATTGATGTGGTAGATGTTTCCTCTCCAGTGAAGAAACAAAGGAAAGTGATTCCTTTACTAGAGCAAGATATCAGTGATGTGCTTGAGAAAGAGCACAGCATGTTACCAAATGACACAATATTTGACACAATAGGAACAGTGGAAAAGTTCATACCCCCAACCTTCACATCCAATCATATTAACGCACATGTGTAGGATTCCATTGGCAATTTGAAAGAGAAGCAAGATCCTTTTGTTGAAGACTTGCAGTGTTTGCCAGATGCCCCAGAAAGTAACACCCTACCAGAACCAGTGGCGAAGCCAGCGGTCATGCAGGTCATGACTAAAAATTTCCCCAAAAATGTTTAAAAATCAGTTCAGTATAATTGTTTACAATAGAATTATACTTTATCTTTGCACTTCTACGCCTAAGTATTTTATTTATTATTTTGTTTACCCAAATCAGTGGTCTTTAGGTCGATATTTTCGCTAAATATTCTCGTATGTTATTGATTTCGGCTTTGTTACCTGCATATTTTCCCATGCATGACCGGTTGCGTAAGCGCGTGGAAAACGATTGCGTGTGATTGCTGCGTGGTTTGCTCGCTGTGTGTTTTGGTCATGCATTTTCAGAATTTCATGACTAGCTATATTATTTTATATTAGGTTTGTTGGTTTCTGATTGGCTTACGACGTTCGCGCATGCGCAATGCAGCTGTTTTTGACGCCTTGGTCATGCACTTTTCGATTTGCATGACTAAACGGGCAACACAACCTGATCACAGCCTCTTAGCTCGAAGCTTTCAGCCTGAATGAAGACGTCTTCAGGTCATTCAAGCATGTCGACTTCTTCTTTACTCGAAGCTAACGATATTGTTTGGGAATTAGTGAAAAAACCATTTTCTACTCAGCAGAATATTATTGTTTATCAAGCAGAGACCAACGCCAGATCTTTCGACATGCCCGATCGGGAAAGGTTTTCAAATGTTGTGGTATTCAAAGAAAGAATGGTTTAGGCTAAATAAGCTATTAGTATTATTTAGTTATTGTTATTTTGTCTTGAATATTTAAGCTTTCAACCCGAGCATAGGCGTATAAAGCATCGAGGCGCTATCTATAGTATAATACTGTAAAGTGTATGAAATACAATGTCAATGTCGAGGTCAATGTAGTAAACAATGTAGTTCTATAAATAGCACTGCAAGGCTTATACATTTCAACACGCAACACAAATATTTTAGCGATTGTGATTTAGCAACATATTTGATATATCTTTGTTTGTGAAACAAACAAAGAAATTTCAATATATATCGTTAAATTGTATTTACCATTTGGTACATACTCCCTAATTCCTTTCCGTATCTAATATTGTAATCAAGGCTCATGCGTGATATTTTCCAAGTGACCAAGTCGGCATATTATACCTATATTCTAGATTATACTGACTGTATTAGCAGCTATTTGTCATAATGTATCGAAAAGAAATACACAATTGCCGGTATGACTATAATTAGCGGAACTGCAGACCACAGATTTCCTATTTTTGTGTTGATCTTCATTATTGTTGTCTGAAATATGCCAAAATATCCGCATCTTTTCCTTCATTAGGTCAAGCTATTTTCCGAAATTTGATGCTCAGATTGCTGCAAATGGCGTTTCTGGGGTTTATATTTCAAAAATTTTCCGGGGGGGCATGCCTCCGGACCCCCCTAGGATGTCTCACGCCTTTGGCGCTCGTTTGCATGACCACTCACACGACGCTGGCTTCGCCACTGACCAGAACGCCAAGAACCATTAAGGAAATGCGTCATTTTGGTAGATAAAACCTCACCAGATCCCGAAACATTGTTAACCATAAATGACCCTAATTGTGCTGGTGCAAAGGTCACTCTATTCCAAGCTTCTAACAAGAACAATTTAAATAAGAAAGGATGGCTGACTTGGAAATACATGCTGGGAAAGTGCTGTTAAAGATGGTATTCCCTTTGGTGGATGGCCTTTGTGATCCTGTTGTTCATGGTGTCTTAGTAACACCAGCAATCAGCGAATTTGTCCACAGGTATACCTTGTTCTTCATGGACAAGATAAACCAGTGAATGTAAGAATATGGCCAGAGCCATTGAATCCAATGGACCCAAGTGCAATTGCAATTGATGTAGACTATGCAACTGGATGGACACACACATGATGTTGGTTATATTGCTTCTGAACGAATGCAAGCATTTGCACCCACTAATTGCTGCAGGAGATATCTTAAAGGTCCATAGTTCAGCATATCAAGTATAGGGTTGACTTTTTTAAAATAGGATTTTATCCAAAATGTTTCATAAGGTGATGTGGTGAGTGGGAGACTCAAGTAGTAAGGAAGAGCACAAGTGTATGTTGACAGATGTTTGTGATATAATAGTAACTGACTAGGTATAGCAAGTTATAGAAATTATGTTATTTCAATTGACTAACTTTTTAGATTTTTCAGCATTTTAAAACAAAAACTAGGTTAATCATAAGTGGGTGCAATTAAAACAATGTCTGTCATGCACACTCATGCAAAAATTAAGTTAAATACTTTTATTTAATAACACACAAATTGAGTTAAATACTTTTATTAAAACCTTATTTTCGTGTCTGTGTGCCTGAACATGTAGCATATTAAATTTAAGAATCTGTACAACATGACATGTTTCTTGACTTGCTACTCCAAATGAATGGCTTGTGACTAGACATGTTAACATCTCTGGTTCAAATTCAAAAGACACTTTTAGACTTTTGACTAATTGCAGGCGCTGATCCAGTGGTTTTGTTGACTGATGCACTAAACCTCGCATTTGTAGGGGGGTCCGGGGGAATCCTCCCCCGGGAAATTTTGAAATCTAGGACCTCGGAAATGTGATTTCCTGCGTTCTGAGGGAGCTTTTCTTCGAAGTTCAGACATCAAAATCGAAACGTAATTTGCTGGATTTTCGGGGAAAAACGTAAAAAATCGGCCTTATAGAGTGAGAACAACATAATCATGCGAGTTTTAAAATAAATTGAAAACATTTTTATGCGGAGTTTTATCAGATCGAAACTTGACTAGCCTTATTTATTTGATCCTACTGTATTTGAGTGAGGATTATAGAGTAGCAAAGTTGTAGCTAATCTGCTATAATTTACAATTTTACATACAAGTGTACACTACTTACATGTACACAACATACTGATAGAATAATTGAAAGCAAAACCACAGACATTTTTTCTGTGTAAAATATGAAAACCTGATCAGGGTTGTTTTTCTTATGCAAAATAGATAAGAATACTTCAAGCAAACTATTATATTCATTGCCAATGATATCACTTCCTGTAACTTATCACTTCCTGTTACCAGTTAAGACCAATCAATATAACAATGTTCCAGGTCAAATGCCTTCCAGCAGCACCACCATGACATAAATTCCAGTTAAATTATTTTAATAATCCAGGATTAATTCCAGGGCAACTTTGAGTTACTGTATATGAAGGCCCTCTCCGGAGCTAGTCACTCTAATATTTATGGATGCATTTATATCCAACATTTTGACAAATGCAGTTTGAATTTTTAAATACTGTAAGATTATCAAAGTATTCAAGGGTGTTAGGTAATAGTTTTCATTGTTGCTGAGCAGTTAATAATAAAAATAAACAATTATTGAAACTATTTGCAGAAAATAGATTGTTCTACTGTATTTGAAGTCTGAATATCTACAATACATTGACCAATATATCTCCACAGAGTTTGCATTGAATCCCAAATTACAGTACATTCAGGAGAGTGTCTAGGACTACTGTATGTATCCAAAACTGCTGTTTCAAGATATTAAGGATAGACAGGGAGAAGTGCATGTTATGGACTTGGTAGGTATCTGATTGCATGAGCAGGATTGACAAGCTTCAGTAACAGTGGCAGTGCAGTATATTGTGATCAACTCAATTAGTACATTGACTTATCAATGAAAGTGAGATAATTTATCAATTTATACATTAATGTATTCTATGCAATGACCCTTTGTTGTGTTGAAAATAAATGATAGAATGATCAGAACAGTAATTTGGTCCCATAACTGCTAATTAGACTGGTACATTTAAAATGAACACCTTGTGCTGAGCCATGGTCATGAGAATGGTATAATTTAAAGGCATATGAACAATGCCAGGAAAAGCATCACAAATTCAAGGGGCCAAACTTGAGAGAGCCCAGCTAAATTTATTCCCTTCCTAAACATGTGAATCCCCTTTATTTTCAGCATCACAATAATTTGCCGGTCACCCCCTGTGCCTCTCCCCTCACCTTGGCAGGGGCAACCCTGATACATGTAATGCCATTTAGTGTGATTGATGGCTTCTGGTACTAGGTGATGATTCTGGAACAATAGAGATAATATATAACTGAACTAATCTCACTATCACCAAACATTGCCCTTTCAAGAGCTTACCATTTCCAAAATGATGCACATACAGGGATGGATTTGGATATGGGAGGGATCTAATTAGGTGCCGGTATTGATGTCGGGTGTGAGCATCAACCAAGGCATGGTGTGTAATCATACAGATAGCAGTGTTTAGGGGAAACAGCACCTAACAAGTAACCGGCCAAGTAACCGGCAGGTGCCAGGAATATAGCTGCTAGTAAGGGTTGCAGGATCCTAGACAGAGTCCCTTAGACTGTAAGAATCTCAGGGAGAACTGCAAAATATTATCAAGCATCTAGATTCAATTTGCATTTTCAAACAAATTAAGACACAACCTCCCCCCCCTCCCCCCTACACACTATATAATTAATGGCTGAATGGCATATTGAGTGTTTATATGTGAACAGCCAAAACAGGATCATCCATGTTGACATATTTAAAACAGTTCAAATATAGTAAATTTTGTAAAATTGTGATATTTATACTACGACAAATATACCTATACCTACAGTATTTATTATAAATATCAACACACAGTCACACACAGACTCACTCGTTTAAATCTACATCCATAAACACAGTACACAGATCCCAAACATTCCCTTGTGAAATTACTGAAATAGCTGACAAACCTTTTAATTTCGACGGCTTTGAGGCTCAGTGAGTTTGAGTGAACCACCAAAGATCGTAAAATATTTCCATACAATGCGACATACAATGTGCCATTAATACTCCCGCCATTATATAACAATTCGACCATAAAATTTATCACTGACTGTTCTGATTGCGGGCGAAATGCATCAGTCAAAAGCGCATTATTTTGATCGCGGGCTAAACGCATCAGTCAGCATCCATTTCCCAACGTTACGTAGCATGAAAACAATGGTTTTCGTGACGTGTCGTTGGGAAAACTCGGCCAAAAGACTCGGGACCGATGCGCCACTGATGCACTTTTCTCCCCAACGTGACGTAGTGATGCACTGCCGGCCCCAACGTGACGTAGTGATGCATACACTGAGCTGTAATAATAGTGGATGCATCAAACTAAACACCGATATATGTGGCGAAATAAAGTCGCGACACAAAATCGTACAACTTGATAAGTGCGAAATTTGATATACGTTTACGTTTTTCATAATATTTTGCGAAATATAGCTTTGTTTACATTCATTCCTGTGAAAATATATTGTTTTAAAGGACTTTGGATCAAAGACAAACAATATTTAAATATATTTTAATAAAATGTTGACAATTCTCGTTCGTGTGAAAATTTTGACTGATGCATTCGCATCAGTTGCATCAGTCTGGATCCGCGCCTGCTACCAATCATGACGAATATGACTTTGTCATGTTATGTGACTCGAACAGGAAATTCTTAAACATAAGTAAGCTGTGTTCGAGTAGACATAGCAAAATCATTCCCTGTAATAAAACCAAAAAGGCCAAAGAAATTCTAGAGTCTCCCAGATTTGATGTCAAAAAAGGAATCATCATAAACACTGGAGTCAATGACCTTGAGAACCTATCTGCAGGAGAGATTGTAAAATCCCAAGTTCAAATGGCAAATATGGCGGCAAAAAGATTTCCGGGAAGACAAATTTTTCTATGTGGTATCACCCCAAGAGGAGATGAGTTAGATAGAAAAATCCCTGACATTAATGATGACATTGATGAGGAGATCAAAGATATCCCCAATGTTAGCCACGTATATAATGGGAATCTACGTAATGGCAAACTGTACTTTGATGTCAAACATTTGAATAGAAGATTTGGTATCCCCGCTTTGGCAAAGAACATCAAGAATGAGTTGCGTAAGATTTTCGGGGGTAACAGAAAGGAAAACACCAGCACCCAACAAAAGAGTGTACCTAGCAATCAAAACCAGGAGGGAAGTCACCACAGTAATGCAGGTCAAGTTCAAAACTTCGATAAGGAGTTGGGGAGGAGTCCGCAGGAAGATACACAGAATGCAGTATTTCTACCAACGATGACTGGCATTCAGGATGAACTTAAACAGGTATCAAACTTATTGAACCAGTTAATTCAAAGCAACATTAGTACGAACCATCAGCGGATGCAATACCAACGGGTAATGTATCCACAAGTTACTATTCCTCCTCAATTTACCAATAATTATAGATTTATTTAGCATACATATACATATACTAGACTAGGTTTGCTATCTTATTCAACTGATGGCAAAGCATTTCCTAAAGTTTGCAAGTTGGAATATTGAAGGTTTATTAAGTAAAATCGATGACTCAGAATTTATTTCAAAGCTACATAAATTTGATTTAGTCTCTTTAGTTGAAACGTGGTTGCCCCATGAAATATGCAATATTAATATCGATGGTTTTCATTCATTTTCAAAATGTAGAAAAACGGTTTCTCAAAATTCGCGTAGAAGTTCTGGTGGTATAACTATTCTTGTTAAGTCAACTCTTAAAAAAGGGATAAAGTTTTTAGACAAGGAAAGTAGTGAAGAGTTTGTTTGGTATAAATTGGACAAAACGTTCTTTAATCTCAAACATGATATTTTCATTTGCACTGTATACATTCCACCACAGAATTCATCACGTGAATCACGATTAAATACTGATCATTTCGAAAACCTCCAAAATAATATTTATAAGTTTGCAAGCAAGGGCAATATCATTTTGTGTGGAGATTTTAATGCTAGAATAGGTGTTGTAGAAGATTTTGTTGACAATAAGTTCTTGGAAGATGATAAATATATCACTCCATCATTAGACCAGCGATATTCAAAAGATCACCATGTTAATGCTTATGGGAAATCCCTTATTGATCTATGTATTGGCAATGGTATGGCTGTTTTAAATGGAAGAACAAACGGTGATCTCCTTGGGCAATTTACCTGTCAGACCTACAACGGGGCAAGTGTGGTTGACTATGTTGTTATCTCGCACAGCTTGCTCTCATTTGTTGTAGGCTTTAATGTTGAAGATATCACTGAATTTTCTCATCATTCATGTCTGTCTTTTATACTACAGATTAAATATCCACAAAACTCAGGTGATACTTTCAAATTAACCCCTCATATTAAATCTTTTATTTGGAATGAAAGTCAAAAGGATGCTCTAAGAGAATGCATGAGTTCGAACGAAGTAGAAAATAAATTAGAATCTCTATTTTTCCAACATAAAGGTGTATCTAGTGATGAAGCAACCTACACAGATATACTTGTAGCTAATTTCTCAGAAATTTTGTCCGATACCTCACAAAAAGTTCTAAACATTAAGAGGCAAAAGAAAAAGATCAAAAAAGGTAATACCAAAATGAGACAGGAATGGTATGACGAAAATTGTCACAATCTGAAAAAGAACTTGAGAAATTTAGGTAGTGTACTCTCGAAATTTCCCAACGACATTTACTTACGTCATCTCTTTTTTGCAAAAAAGAAGGAATATAAACGTACAGTTAAAAAACAAAAAAGACAATTTCATAATTCTATACTAAATAAAATTGAATTATTATCAGAAAACAATCCTAAAGATTTCTGGAAACTCGTTAACTCCATAAAAGCTCAAAAACCTAGAACTTCACACGAAATTTTACCATCTGAATGGTTTGATTATTTCAAAAACTTGAACAAAATAAATATCAATACTGAAGTAGCAAGCAGTTAAGCACAAATCATAAAAGATTTTAATATCTGGGCATTAGGTACAAATGATACTCTTGACAGACCAGTATCACTGGAAGAAGTGTACACATTATCAAAAAGATTAAAGAATAAGAAAGCCAGTGCCAATGACTCGTTGTCCAATGAGATCATTAAACTAGCAGTTGAGGTTCTGCCATCCTACTTTGAAAAACTGTTTAATAAAATCTTGTCCAATGGACACTTCCATCACTTTGGTCTAAAGGTTTTATAGTCCCCATTTATAAATCAGGAAGTAATATCGACCCGAATAATTATAGAGGAATATGCATAAGCAGTTGTTTGGGAAAATTTTTCACATTAATCATGAATGAACGACTAAATAAATATCTAGACGAAAACAACATTATGAGTAATTGCCAAATCGGATTTAGAAAAAATTGTAGGACAGCCAACCATCTATTAGTTTTGAAAACTCTAATAGATTATTACAAATCAAAACGTAAACCAATCTTTGCTTGTTTTATTAACTTCAAAAAAGCTTACGATAGTGTATGGAGGGAGGGTCTTTTCTTCAAATTGATCTTGAATGGTTGCAGCAAGAGATTCATACGTTTAATGTTAAGCATGTATTCCTCCTATGACTGTTCGGTAAAATTGGAAGAGGGGTATACAACTTTCTTTAGGTCACATGTAGGAGTCAAACAGGGTTGTAACTTAAGTCCTACTTTATTCAACCTATTCATTAATGATCTACCTGATATATTTGACAGGTCATGCACTCCAGTAAAATTAAATGATACAAATCTAAGCTGTTTGCTTTACGCAGACGACCTAGTCTTATTATCCGAATCCAGGGCAGGGTTACAAAATTGCCTCACAAAACTTGTTTACTATACCAAAAAGTGGAAGTTAAACATTAATCTTAAAAAATCCAAAGTTCTAGTATTTGGAACACCAACCCAAAAACGTAGGCATTCTACATCAATCTGGACATTCGGTAAAAATATTTTGGAACAAGTTGATGAATATTGTTATCTGGGTATTACTCTTCACTTTTCTGGTACTTTCAAGCGAGCACAAAAGATAATCTACGGAAAAGCATTACATGCCTATCATAGTATATTTAAAAGTTTCTCAAATGTCGAAAATGTTCCAATAAAACTAATGTTAAAACTATTTTCTTCGATAGTTACCCCAATCTTATTATACGGTTGCGAAGTGTGGGGTCCGCATTTATTGGGCAGAATAAACTCTTTCGAAATGTTCAAGAAAAAAATTTTCCAAATCAATAGTGCAATTGAAAAACTTCATCTAAAATTCTGCAAAAGAGTCTTAGGAGTTCATTCAAAATCAACAAACATGGCTATTTATGTTGAGCTAGGAAGAAGGCCTTTGATCGTTCAAATAGCTAAGCTGGTTGTAAAATATTGGTTTCGAATAAAAAGTTCATTGTTCTCAAACACGCTTGTTGGAAAAGCAACGAATGTATGCATGGAACTTAACCTAAAGTCAACAATTTTTATCAAATATGCACTGCAACTATGTGGGGGAGAAAATTGCGATTCACAAACTGAATTATCCAACTTGCAGACGGAATTATCTGAAACAGAAAAAGGAAATGTTTGCCATCACGTGAAACATAGATTTAAAGAAGCGTTTATATTGTATTGGGCAGAGCAGTTTCAACCTGTCGAAAATACTGGCAAGCTAAGAACTTTTAGAAAAATAAAAAAACACTTTGAATGTGAAAAATACTTAAACGAAATTAGTAATTTCAAATATCGTCAAGCTGTTACAAAGTTAAGAATATCAGCACATAAGCTAACCGTTGAAACTGGTAGATACAACAATGTCCCATACAATGATAG
>CACRXK020000091.1:0-109177 GCA_902702795.2 Paramuricea clavata
AAATGGAAACTATAGGCTTTACAGTATTTAAAACAGAGTTAGACTGAAGTTACAAGCCTTCGTTGGTAAGGATGCAAGTCATGCAACTACCTGAAATTTATAAGGAGAATTTCGACGTTTCGACCGAAGGCTTTTCGTCTGGAGTTACATCTGCATGCATATTGTTGCCATATAGTTCCAGTGTATCACATCAATTAAGGAAGGCTTAATTATTATATTTTCCAATCAAACTGTATGCTTTTATCATAATTAGCCTCACGTAGCTTACTAGTATCCAGCATGCTTGAGGAGTGATGCTTTGATGTTACTCTGAGTGTGTATCGACACCCGGCAAGCTGAAAAGTTTATGGTACAGATTATCAGGACTAATGTTTAAAATTAAATCTAAAGTAAAATATCGATGTCTGCCAAGGTAAATTAAATTGGCATGATTTGTTATTTTCCCATCCATAACACTTTAAAGGTCCTACATATATAGCTCATATATGTTGTAATTTTGTGTTGTAGCTTTGTCAAGTCTACAAACAAATCAACATCTGTTTTATGAATCTGCTTTGCTCTATGAGTCTTGAGTGTATATTCACGCGGAAATCTCGCACAAATCCCGAAGTTTGCGTCAACCAATGAAATTCATGATCGCATTCGGTAGAACAGAACACGTGACACTGCCCATTTCACGTGATTGTGAAATGATTGTGAGACGACATCAGTTGGTGTATCCATATGCCCACTGCATAGAGTGTTATTTTGAAGGGTTAACCACTATATATCGACATATACTTATTATATGCTATTTGAACGCCAGGGTTGGGCAAAATCAACAAGTAAAAACGTTGCAAAAGCATACTTAGATATACAAATAACAGCAAATCATTATATCTTTATTATGCGAATAACTAATGAATATAGTAATGCATGGTTGCACGCATATATAATAAACTAAAACACTGTTCCACAACACCGTGTGCACTCCATTTCATATCGTTCTAGAACAGTGTTCCAAATGTTCTAGAACAGTGATAAACACGGTTTTATTAAAACTGAACATTCCTTCAGAACGAAAGAACCAATCACAATCAACCGATTGTGATTGATGATTGGCTAAAAAATAGAAAGGAATGTTTGGGTAGACTATTTAATCCAACATTTTAATACTGAGTATATATATAGTGTGTTAGTTCCACACGCAATGTTTATCTGTCCTAGAGCTTCAGCGAAACAGGAAATCCCCTGACTGAGGGTATAGCATCTGTGTTGATCTTTTGGTGAATCTCTCGTTCTATGCCCGTGGAATGATTGGGATATTTTCGACTGAACAACGTACGTACATGCAAGTAAGTTGTTGTTAAATAATTATTCAGTCTATGTAATAACCTCAATTTTGACTGTAATCTGTATAAGATGTATATTTGCCAATTCATATAGCCTTACGCCTTTTATAAACGAGGGGAACGGCATCACGTCGACTCTGGCCATCCATTCGACTTGTATAGGCAATGTTTTTGACTCTGAACGCTTCATTCTAGAACGAAACTGGTTATAATTTGTATTAAGAGGGGTGATTAAAGTTTGGCCACAATACAGTATGTTGCCCAACACTCAACAGATTTTTCGCTTTTATTTTTACGATTTATAGTGATATTTAAAGGTTAAAACTTTTACAAATGATATAGTATTATATTAATTTAAAAGATTGACCACTAAGTTTTTTAACATTGAGAATAAATACAGTATAATCCCGCTAACTCGAATTCGCTTAACTCGAATTTAATGCTCCCCGCTAACTCGAACAAATATTAATTTGCCCTTGGCCTTAGTCAAATTTACCTGGTTAATTCGAAGTGTATTTTTGAGACATGGATCGGCAAACCTCAAAATGTCAGAACATAGCACACTGTCATTGACAAGCCGGAAGCTTGGATTTCTATTCAGATTGAACAATTTAATCGGTATATAATATATATACAAACATATTACAAGTCGTTAAAGAGATTAAAGGTTTTTGCCTCGGTCATTCCTGACCAGCTTATGATGCCTTGTTACTCTGTTACTGTTAGGAGGGTTTGTACAAAGCTTGAATGTCCTTGAAAGTCCTTGAATTCGAGAACAAAAATTCAAGGCCTTGAAAGTCCTTGAATTTATAAAGAAGTGCTTGAAAGTCCTTAATAAATTCTTCATGCTTTATAGTTTCTGGATATTTCCTGAAAGGCCCTGAAATTGTTTCACATGCATTAAAAAACGAAGATCTTGTTTAAAAATTGATTTTGTTTATGTCCAACAAAACTGTTTGGAATCATCAATCATTAAAGTTGTGATTTGAACAAAAGCTTAACGCTCGACTTAATAACGTTACTCTTAGTAATTTCTAACGCCTTCTTTTCAGCCCTTTTGTCCTTTAATTTGCGAATACATGCCCTTGGAAAGTCCTTGAATTTTACTCTTTTTGACCTATCTATAGTATAGAGTGTAAGAACCCTGTGTTATAGGGTGGGTATGCATGTCGCTTGTCTGATTTTCAAAGCAAGTATAATGTCGCTGCAAGGCGCTGCTTGAAAATATTGCTATCAATGTCACATTCAGAATTTTTAATTAGAGGGAAACCAATAACAAAATTCTGAAAGTGACATGGCAGTCGGGTTTCTGCAGTAGAATCTCACTAACTCGAACACTCAAAGGAAGCGAAAAATTGTTCGAGTTTATAGCGGGGGTTTGAGTTAAACAGAGTCGGTGTTCGATTTTGTTTATTGGAGACCTTTACTTTAGATTGACGTTTACGGCAATTTTGATTTTACAACTCTATTATAACTTACAGCTTTTACACCAGTTTTGAAATATATTAAGCAATTATTAAACTTGTGGTATTTAACAATGATTCGGGAAAACAAATTTATAACCATGCTGCACTATAGTCATGTATTCACCAAAGCAGTAAATTAAGATTTAGCGTTTGAAGTTTACGTTTGGCGTATAAATTTCATGCTTTAAGTTTAACGACTGTACAAGCCCTCGTAGCATGCAGTTCATACAAGCATAAAATTTATACGCCAAACTCATATTCAAACGACAGATCTTATAATTTACTGCTTTGATGAATACGTGACTAGTGGTTAATTTACTTTCTTAAATCATTGCTAAAGAGCACAAGTGACAAGTTTAATATATTTCATAGTTTAAAGGTGATCTACAGTCCGTATGTAAACAAAGCCTTTGTTTACATTTTTGTGTCCAAAATATTGAGCTTTATTTGACAACTATTTATATTTTCAAGCTTCTAGAGTATAATAAATGATCAAGAAACAACAATCAGGCTTTTCGAGAACTTAAAACATAGTTAAACTGTTTGTATCATAAAAAGTGGGCTCATTTGTGCACATGCGCAGATCGGACTGTAGATCACCTTTAATATATTTCAGAACTGGTGTAAAAGCTGTTATAATAGAGTTGTAATATCAAACACTTCTTAAGCGGTTTGACGTTTGCCGTAAACGTCAATCTAAGGGTCTCTTAATATTAAGGTATAGTCGTTTTATTATTCATCGAAATTGTGAGTGCACTCTAATGTCTGTATCGAGAACTTTATACATTTACAAAGTGACGTTTCGTCAAGATATCTTCAGATTTATTTTGTGTTAATTAAGATGAAACATCACTTTTAATAAAACTTTTATATACAATTGTGTGTATCGTACTGTTTAAAGTGTTATATCCTGGGCTCTTAGTAGTTAGTTTCATTATAAGGATCAGTTGCTAGTATTTGTTACTGTGAGGAAATGATAGATTTCATGTCCTGAATATAAACTATAGGCTTTAGCTATAGGCTATAGCCGCAAGCCGTGATTGACTGTAATTTTTATCTGTGAAACAGTGAAATGAGAATATATTTAAGGCCAACAGAGCAATGGACAGAGCATGTGTTTTTACTAGAATATTGTACCTTTATTAAGTTTTTAACCTTTAATTTAAGTGGCAGTACACTCTGATGCGCCCTTATTTTACACCGTTTAACACCAGACGGTTTTAACTCGTCAAGGGGAGAGTGCTGCCACATGAGTTAATCAAAGGAAAAAAACAAAGTGATATTGATGTAATATTGTGTTTTCCAGGGTTGATTTGACAACTATTGATCACAGGCTATGATCTGTTATCAAATATATAACATAAATCAAAGCAAATATGGCCAGTAATGATCGTCAGCCAAAGAAAAGAAAGCACAGGCCGCTTTCTGTCAAGTTATTTCTACTTGACCCTGATAACCCGATCACAAAAATTACAAAAGGAACAGGTTCAAAGAAAACGATAAAGCAGTTAATGCAGAAAGGATGTGGACCTCCTCAACGAGGTAATAGAATGTGACAATAATGAATACTCTCCAAATACAGTGGGTTGTATTAAGGGTGCACCGCGGATATAGTATCTGGCTGGCAAAATCATACTATCCGGTATCCGGCCGGATATTCGCTATTATCTGGCCGGATACTGAATAATTTGTTTTTCCTGGAGTGTACTAGATTTCAGTTAATTGAAACATAAAAATTAACAAGAAAAATACACAACGATACAACCATGCAGGGGCGTAAATTTCTCTAAATTTTACCTACCGTATTTACTCGTTTGAGCGCCGCGGCGCTCTTTAAATTTTCAGAGCTTTAGATGCGGGGCTCAATTGGGGGCGGCGCTCAATCGAGTAAATATACGGTATACGTTTTAATCATTATCACTCATATTTTTTAGTTTTTATCTCAGAAGAATTCCACTACTTTGCCAGACAACACGGCCCAACACTAGGCAAAATCTGATATTTGCGAAGATAATGCAGTCGGAATGTTTTTAGATATACGGCAAATCTGGTATCTGGCCAGATAGTTAGAATTACTATCCGGTGCACTCCTAGGTTACATTTAAATGCAAGAGCGCACTTAGAGACTTATGCATACTTACCAATGCAGGGATATTTTCAAGCACTTTGGTCTACTACCGTTTTTCAGAAGAAGATTGAGTTTCTTTTGGGGGGAGGACTTCAAAATATTTTGTTGTCAGGGGCGCACATTCCAAAATATTTTGGAGGGGTATAAAATACTTCGGGACCGACTTTTTGCGTGTTTACATTTTGGAACGGGAAGTTCCACGAAGCGCCACCACGGTTGGCGCCGAACGGAAAAATGTTGAAGCTTTGAAGTTTCTAGATCGTCGGAAATGGCATTTTTATACTGTAGTTTGGACATCAGCTGCCTGTAGAACACAGAAAGGAAGTTTATTCGGGCAGTGTATAATGGCAATTAGCAATTCTGTAACCTTACTTATTATTTTTTTGGACACTGTACAAAAAATAAATCTCACGGAAACAATAATTTTGCGTAGTGTTTGTACCGGATGATCGGGACCGACAAATGGTTCAATTGGGCCCAACTTTTTGGACTATTTCTCAAAATTATGGGCGTGTCACACCCCTTCACACACCCCGTAATGTGCGGCCCTGTTTGTGGTACACATTTCTAGTGTGCATGGGCATGAGTATTCCTCTACGAGATTTTGTATCTTAGAAGTGAAACAGATTGAGTATTTACTACCGTATACCGTTGGTAGAGAAGTGCTTGAAAATATCCCTGCAATGAGCAAATTAAGTCAAATAGTCACTCGAAAAACACACTGGTTAAAATTTTCTGGTTAACCTAGAAATAACACTATTTGGGTTTAACTTAATATTAGACAGATTTATAGATCGAGGACGCGGACGTCCAAGACGACGTGAAAATGGCGTCAAATTGGCGTGGCATATCCATATATACATGGGCACAACACGCCATTTTCACGTCGTCTTTGATCGACGTCCGCGTCCTCGATCTAAATCTGTCTATTCTTGGTTAAATTTCGGCCTGGTTATTTTAACCTCTTTCCTACTATAATCTGGTTAATTTGACCAAGGCAATCTCGTTAAATTAACCAGGGTCTCTGGTTATAGCGTAGTTTGCTTTTTTGAACAAGGACATCCATCCAATGGACCTATATTACCTACTGAACAAAATTTTGATCTAGACAAGTCTAGACAAACATTTCACCACAGCTTGAAAGAGCATCACCAAATTAGTAATATTCCGAAGTTTCGTTGCGAAATGTTGTAAAATGTGGATAATATAGTCCAGTGAAGGTTGCCGTTTTTCAGTCATTTTGTATTACGCACGGGAAATTGATACCGCTTTCTGAAAAAAGATATCAATTTCCCGTGCGTAATACCAAATGACTGAAAAACGGCAAATTTCGCAGGGCTATATTATCCGCATTTTACAACATTTTGCAACGAAACTTCGGAATATTACTAATTTTGTGATACTCTTTCAAGCTGTGATAAAATGTTTGTTCATTAGGTAATAGACCCATTAAGTCATTAACAGCAATGTTTTCACTTCAAAGCCAAATTGCATATACAGCTCCGTAATTAAAATAGTAATTGTATAAGTAAGGCCTGTTTTATACGTCGAATTTTGGTCGCGTCGAATGTAATTAAGACAATAGATAATGAGATGATAAACTCATTAAGCTTCATTATCTATTGTTTGAATTGCATTCGACGCGACCAAAATTCGACGTATATAAAACAGGCCTAAGACAGTATTTTATACAAGCTTTTAGATAACATTATTCATTAGAAATAGTTTTCTCAAACTCATTAATAATTCATAAGGCAAAAACAAAAGAAATTAATGTTTAATCGGTGTTTTGAAACTGGAAGAAAACTGTCTTGAAAGCAGGTGGGGGATTTGAAATCTCCAGGGGTCAGCGAGGCTGATTAAATATTCATTTTCAAACTACTAGTAGTTTGAAATTTTTCAAGCTACTAGTAGTTTGAAATATTTCAAGATACTAGTACACTGAAATTAAGCTACAGATTGTTCTGCTATTAACAAAACTATACAAAGGTCAAAGCAAAATTAAACACACTTCTGCACACATATAATAATCTTTAACTAATAACACGAATATCTCGCTTGTTCTGCAATCACACTTAACGATTATAGTAATTTATAGATACACTACACTCTACAGTTGGATATATTGGGAGGCTGAAATGCTCCCTTTTTATGACTCGCAACTTTTTCGGCTTTCTCGACTGGTGCATGCAGTTCAACAACTCTTGAATCGCTAGGTAATCTTCCATAAACTGAAACTCATCAGTCAAACTCAAAAATATGTTTTCTGTCTTACTCACCTTGCTGAGACCGCAATATTGTCAGCCAATACTTCGCTTTCATTCGTTAAAACCTTGAAACCGTTCTCTGCCATGTCTCGCACTCTCGCTTGCAACAATCTGTTGTACACGCTTGTCGCATGGCATAGCATTCGGCATTCGCAGCATATAATTCTCAAGTAAAAATATTCATGCGTAAAATATTGCATAAATGATGAGTTTGAGAAGTCAGTTCAAATACTCGACCTCGAACTTTACCGGGATTTTAGCCTGCGAGCAGGCTCTCTGGGGAAAGAGAGCCTGCAAGGATCCCTATGATGATTGCGTGCCACCCTTCAATTATGATGTCACAGGTCAATTAATAACAACCAATCAGCGCAGACCGGAATACACTACGATATTTTAAACATAAACCGATTCGTTTCAAATTCGTTAATAGTTTCGTATACAGACCGCCACTGTGGCATACTAAAAAGTTAAAACGGCTCGAGGTTTTACAGAGCAATATATCAAGTTGTACTTTTTATTACAATCTGCATGTGTTTCTCCTGTAGGCACAGTAAGTTTAAAGTTGTATATTACACGCTAACTAATTCAGTTATTTGGAATTGCTTCGTGCTGCAATATATAATATACACTGTATACAGTTTATATATAGTAATAATATAACTTACTGAAATTTATGGCTTTGGTGAGACATAGACATATATGATATACCATGGACATTGGACATAATTTAATAATATGTTTATAGTTTAAATTTTGCAACAAAAAGTGGAATTGCAGTAAACATGCATGTGATAATTATTGTAAACAAAGTGACGAGTAAATTACTGTACATTTTAACGCCGCATACTTATAAATATTAAATAGTCAGTATAACATTGTAAAACAAGCTTAATACACACAATATGCACTGAATATTATCAGAATTCCCAATATTGTTTCATAAAAGAGAAGCGATATAATGCCTTGTCCCTAGTTTCGGTTTGCGAATTTGTGCAGTCTTTCTCAAGAATTATTCTTAGCTTAGGAGTCAGACAAGCCAAGGACACAATAAAGCATGCAAGCTTTTAGTATTCGTCTTTATATGAATACTATATTAATTTACAGTAAAAAGTCAACCAGGATCAAAATACATGACACTTTTATCTCTACATTGCCGCAATTCCGAAGCTTTGCGTTGGTCGGTTTTACAAACGGGAAGTGCAAGTTTATGGAAGCTTGTCAATCACTTCATATGAATCAGTTATCAACCAATCAGAGCACTGCGTCCAAATATTGGACGCATGCACCGAATCATCAAAGGATCCTTGCAGGCTCTCTTTTCCCAGAGAGCCTGCTCGCAGGCTACCGGGATTTCAGAGTCCTCGAGCATTAAAAAGGCTTGCCTGCGGGCTCGCCTTTTCAAAACGCTCTCGGACTTTGAAATCCCGGTAAAGTCCTCTGTCTGGTATTCGAACTATTACTTAAGTCTTAAATCATTGATCATTTTGTTTTGGTCCGGAGATGAATAATGCAAAGTTCAATTTTTCTGTTTGCCGATTGGTGAAAACCGTGTCACGTGCCGGTCCACAAAACGTCATGCTCGGCAACCGGTCTGCAATCAAACATTATTTATTGACCGGTCAATAATAAAATGGGTGCAATACGCATGCGTGTCAACCACGAAGTTCCAAAGTTCATTTTTTAAACTTTTTACTAAACATTTACGGCGTTCCGTTTATCCAGTTTTGGTTTCAAATTAAGGTTCACTCCAATAACCGGTGAGTCCAATAACCATTACGTCATATCATCGGCATCACATCATATCATCGGCATCATTCAATAATTGTTATAGTATCATATTATTAGCAGTGGTGAGGATCCGTGTTTACCAATCGAAAGCTTTGCAAGTATTGAGTTTTTTATGAACCTGTCCAAACCTGCAAAGATCTTACAATGTTTCTTTGTTCTAGATATCGTTGTGTACCCATGGAATACCTCCGACCAAAATGCGTTACGTACCAATCCAACCAAAACCTGATTTGGCAGTTCTTGCAAGTGTAGGTGTCGCAACTGCATCAAGTAAAAATGTGGTCACGTCTGTTGCCATGCCAACCAATTGTCAGTTACCATTATCCGGTTTGACTGGAATTGATTTGAGGCAGTTGTTGTGTAACAACACGCCAGCGCTAGATTTGTCATTATCGTCAATTGTTGTTGCTCCGCCTGAATCAACAACACCAGTTCAGAATTCTGGTAATATGCTAACACAAGGACCATTGTCAGCTGTTACTTTCCTAAATGAATCGTGGCCACCAGTTAGCGTTTCTGGGAATTCAACTGCGCATGGTTCATCCCTAGCATTAGCTATAGATTCTGGGACTGAAACAATACCACCAGTTCACAGTTCTGGTAATATTGTAACACAAAGTCAGGTACCAACGTTGATCACTGTTTCTCAGGCTGCATCAAGCCCACCATTTCATAGCTTACAGTATCAATCCAACCATTTGTCACAGTTACCAGTATCGGGTATGACTGGAATTGAGTCGAGGCAGTTGTGTAACTCAACAGCACTAGATTTATCAGTATTAGCAAATGTTGTTGCTCAGACTGAATCAACATTATCAGTTCAGAATTATTCAGAACTTATACACGAATCGATGCCAACAGATAGCGGTTCTGGGAATTTAACTGAGCAAGGTCCATCATCAACGTCAGATATAGTTCATGACACTGAAACAAGTCCAGCAGATCACAGTTTTGGTGATATGGTAACAGAAAGTCCAGTTCTTTCTGAAGCAACAAATTTGGAGCAGCCTACGTCTGACACTCTTTCACCTTTTACTGTTGATAAATTTCACCAAGCCGTCGAGGAATTGTCACAGATCTTGAAAGATGATTCGATGAATGTTGATACCAACACGAACATGATGGAAGCAACAGAGACTGGATCCCAACCATCAAATGAGGTGCGTGACGCTCATGACCATTTATCCACTCCATCCCCCAACTTTTCTTCTGGTTCTCCTGCATCCAACAAGTCGGTGCTGTCTCCTATTTCGGATGTCTTTTCAGATATAGATAACAAAATGCCACTTGAACAGTATGTAGATTCGCTGAGCAGCACTGAGGAGAGTTCAAACATGCAGGTTCCTGGAACTACAACATGCCAAGTAGGAGAAGGAGAAGCACATTTGAAGCGATCCAGATTTGACACACCTTCACAAATCGCCCCATTGAGTTCTGCTGATGGAGCTGAACAAAACCTCTGCCTGGAGAACCTGATCGAAGATTCTAGATTTGACACACCTTCACAAATCGCACCGTCGAGTTCTGCTGATGGAGCTGAACAAAACCTCTGGCTGGAGAACCTGACCGAAGATTCTAGAGTTGACACACCTTCACTAATCGCCCCGTTGAGTTCTGCTGTTGGAGCTGAACAAAACCTCTGGCTCGAAACTATGTCGAGTGCCTTCCCACATATGCTTGAAATAACAAACAGTTCAAACGTGCAGGTATAGATATTTGTTTATTTATTAGAGAATGGATCATATTTTGAGTGTACTATCTGTTCTAGTTTTTACGTAACATTGAATCGCACGGAGTAACTCTTAAGCGTTTATTAATTTCATAATAATCACTATTTATATAAGAAATATTATAGACTAACATGGAAAGGTCTATGTTATTTTACATATTGTTTTACCGTAGTACCTTACCATATACTATCTTTCTTTACAGAGAAACGTATTATCAGGACCAGAAGAATGTAAGTTGAGTTACTTGTCCAAAATTGTTTAGTTTACTGTTTATTTGCCACGGACTGTTTTTATGAGCCACTAACGCATTTTAATACGTTTGGCATTATCTAAAAGCGGCAGTGTTTAAAATATTCAATTCAAAGAGATTATCAAAAAACAAATGGGCATTTTGGGGAAAATCGAGGAAAAATTGAAGGTAGTGGGGGCCTCTGATTACAAGTCCCGGATGTAAGGTCGCACGCCAATTGGCTACGTTGAAATTATCGTAACAACACTGTCCTGACTGCCGCATCAACAACAAATCAATATGAACGAAGCTAAGGGGCCGACCATTTAACTTTTGAGGGAGGGGTGATTTACTGCTGGCAGGGAATTTTTTTCTGGGATCGTTATGTGCAAGATATTTTTTCCTATCCTATCACCATATACGATTTTTTTGCCACTCTCTCTTTCGCAGCATTTTTTTTCAATAGCTTATACTATTTAGATTCTTTAATTATAGTTAACGTTGAGTTTTCTAGCTTCATGCATTGCTTTTAATAATACATATTGCTATGAGGTATAACATTTGGTTCAGGGCCTCTTTTAAGGATGTGTAACTGGAGGGGACATATTTAGTGGGGGACCTGGAGAAGTTCCAGTCGGCAAGTCTGTATCACTGCAGCTACCTGCAGCATATATATGCATGGTTTAACTAATAAATATACGTCATAGGGCAGCAGATCAGGCCATAACTAGGATTCTGAGACAACCGAGTCAACCACCGAAGGTGCGGGCCTCTAGAGGGGTCTGGGGGGGGGTGAAGCTCAGATAAGCTATTTCCAGCATTTTGAGGAGTTTTCCAACAAGAAATTAACCTTACACTAGTCCCTGAAAATCAAACCAGCTGATCTTCACTGGTCAAATCACAGAAATTTGGTAGAAAGAATTCCTGTGTGATCCATTTTATTCTTAATTTAATGACTAGAAAATACATGCATGCAGAAACCCTCGCCTTGCAGACAAAACCTTTTTATTTTCCGAACGTGAAGTATTTTAAGTAGTTGTCATGGTAACACGATAATTTTTTAAGAATATTTTTACAAATGAAAAATCCCCTATAAATATCACTTTTAATTACAAAGTTATCAATTTCCTAAACATATATATGTTAGGTATGTTATTATACGTAATATAAGCTTGAATTTAAGGTAAAATTCAACCACAAACGCTTCGCAAAACGTTTTAAAATGTTATTTTACTATAGAACTAAACTGCCTTTATCGATAAACTTTGAGTTCGTAATAAAATGATTCCAAATTCTCCCATGCAAATAACTTTGCTTAGTATATAAATAAAAAGTGTAATCAATAAAGAAACACTGAAATAATACGCTGTCTTGTTTCATATTGATACACAACGATCGGCTTTTAAAGTAATTTCAGTAGGTATGTTATTATACGTAATATAAGCTTCAATTTAAGGTAAAATTCAACCACAAACGCTTTGCAAAACGTTTGAAAGTGTTCTTTTAATATAGAACTAAACTGCCTTTATCGATAAACTTTGAGTTCGAAATAAAATGATTCCAAATTCTCCCATGTAAATAACTTTGCTTAGTATAATAAAAAGTGTAATCAATAAAGAAACACTGAAATAATACGCTGTCTTGTTTCATATTTTATATAGGCAACGATCGGCTTTTAAAGTAATTACAGCCGAGATTACAGTATATTAAAAGCAAACAATGCATCAGTATTTAAAACAAACTTACCTTCGTTAACGTGGGCACCTTTACTTCCTTCTTTTAGCAATCGTCTTGCCTTTAATTCATCAAAAATCCTTTGCAATTTACAAAATCTTGCAAAAATGAAATATATTTGCAAGAAATCATCAAATCAATTTCGCTGTCGTCAATCGTCATGCAGCCGTTATAATTGCCAATTTTAAATTGGACCAATCAGTGTTGGCTATTCATTACAGTCCGCTGTATTATGAGATCAGTGAGGATGACCACCCACCGAAACACGCACAGTGATCCACGCCCGCGATATTTGATGAACTTTAGACTTCCCTAATGCTTTCGTTTCCCCGGGTGTAAATAGCCGGGGGGAATTAGTACCCTCGCACGGCGCTTCGCGCCGCCGGCTCGGGGATTAAAACTTGGCATTTGGCAATTGTTATTTCACAGCATTTTGCTAAATTTGCTAATTACTAAGTTTTTTTCTTCATGTTTTTACGATAATAAAACGCTGCTGGTAAGGCGATGTTGCTATGGAGATTACAACGTAGGCAATAGGCATACATTTTTTCCATCCGGGACTTGAATTTGGCCCCATTAGCAAGCTTCAATTTGTCCTTTTCGTGTGACAGAATTTATCCCGCAATGTACACACTATTCTTTTATAATCTCTATGATCCAATTTGCGACAGAAAGCTCAGGCTTGGCTTATGCCCGCATCAAGCCTTTGCTCGCGCGAGAAAGGGGAAAAGGGAAGGAAGGAATGAACAAGTTTGCTTGAGCAAGCGATGTTTTTGTCAACATCGACTCATCAGATTTCCGA
The DNA here is from genome assembly GCA_902702795.2 of Paramuricea clavata. NCBI lineage: Eukaryota > Metazoa > Cnidaria > Anthozoa > Malacalcyonacea > Plexauridae > Paramuricea > Paramuricea clavata. The sequence goes on from CACRXK020000091.1 coordinate 13,476, forward strand.
TGTGGGAACTGGAATAAAAACTGTGTTTGTGTCAGTTTGTGGTAATCTTCAACACATATGACAAAACATAAGATTTTTAAAGTTTTTTGGTTTCTTACACTAGCGCTATGATGCAAAATGCCGCCAAAATTTGTTATACCAATTTTTGGGTGATGTGCGTGTTGACAAAAATGTCGATTGCTTGAGCTCACTATATTATTAGGTCACAACGCCTGCTATGCAGGCTAGGTCACAAGCGGTTTTCCCTAAAGGCGATGTTCATCTCACACGGAGCAATTTTCAATGTAAATGAAGTTACACTAATTTTTTTTTTTTAATTTTTTTTTTATCTGCTTTATTGAATACAATATTAGTAGAAATATTTACAAGTTTTAAGTCCAAAGGAGATAGCGCAAACGGGACAACGAGACCCATGCTAGGCGCAACCCATAACTAATATTAAACTAGTAAAAGTATCCCCCTTCCCAAAAAGAAAAGAAAAACCCAAAACAAACCCCAACCTATAAATTTCACCAGTGGTGGATTTATAGGAGGGTGTGCAGGGGTGGCCTTGGTCAGCAGGGGTGCATAAAATTAAACAAAATCTTGCTTTTAAATGTTTGAGGTATTCAGAGTTTGTTATCAGTCTTAGACTAATTTAAGTTTTGGAATTCAAGGCAGCACCACAGCACTACAGTTCAAAATACTAAGTCCAATATTAATATTTTTTAGTTTGGTGTTTAAATAAAGCAAATTCTTAATTTTGCTGCAAACGTCTAACATTATAAGTATTTGATAATGAAAATAAAAAATACAAAAGCAATCAAATATTCAGATGTGAAAAATTTCCATTTTGTCTTTCACACAATCACAGCTAATATATGAAGAGAATCGGGTATTTATATTTTGTATAATTATTAAATTATATTTATTTAACATCTGTAAATTGTAACCAAGGAATTGCTTGTGGCCAGTGCTGGGTTCGGTTGCTTAGCGTCTCGCCCAGCACTTCCCTAAAACGCCTTGCTGGATCCAGCACTGAATTTCATCGGTCCGGGAACCCGTTGCGTTTCCAGTCGTCGTGAAAATTGTTCCGTGTAACATTGCCTCACTATAAACTGTGGTTTGTTTGGTTTGTTTAAATTCAAATTCATACTGTCTCCAACTGCCAGCGGGAAAATATTTGAATATATTTGTTAATTTGAGTTGTTAACGACTTCCGGTTTACTACAAAAATAAAGTAAGACGCGAATATGTTTTGGCCAAATGCTATTGTGTTCTTCCATCTGGACATCGTATTTATTTGAATTAAAAATTATTGCTTCTACCATTTATGAGGAGGATCGAAAGGACATCAAGTTTTTTCAGCTTTTTTACACCTGGGTCTATAGATCATTTGCTGAATTACTGTAGCGTAGCGTTATACAGGCATAGCCTCAACTTCATTCTTTGATTTATTTTGAATTTTATTCAGCCTTACGTAATATTTTAAGTTTCTGTCTGCTTTCAAAATATGGAATTCGGGGCTATATACGTGTTACGCCCCAGTAATTCTGCAAATGGTCAATGGTTTAACGAAAAAACTTGTAGGTCTATAATCTGGCGCACATGCACTTCGCGAAATATTGACGGGGGGAGGGCGTATTTAGGTTGCGACCACGTCACCACCCTTTTGTTGTTGGTCAAAATATTCTTAAATTCCATGCAAATTTGCTTAATTTAATTTAATTTATATACTCTGCCAGTACTTTCGTGATTGTAAAACTGCTTTGCTATATTCTAAGGCGAATGTGTTGCTATATTCTAAGGTGATAATTGTGCGGTTTTTTAGAGTTATGTAAGTATATAACATGACCACTCAGTTGAAGAGGATATCGATTTGACTTGAGAAAATACGTATACAAATGCGAGTTTCCGCGTGCCACTTTTTCTTTTGGTGACCTCAATCACGAAGCAATTCACTTGAAATTTTTATGGTCATGCAAATATTTGCAGGTGTCCTCTTCGCCCTTGCTTTATTGCTCGTTACAGCTCTCACATGCATTCCTTCTTTTATAGTGCGCACTATTGATACGTTTATGAAAAATGTTAAATCAACTGGAAATCTGGAGGTATCGTTGGCAGTCCTCGATAATGATGCTCTCTTAAAGAAGCTGAATGAATCTACAATCGAAATTCATACTGTAGAGATTCAATCAACGTGTAAGGTACACCAAGTTCTAAGAAAATATTCTTTACCGTTTTGTCTAAAAGTCCTACGTATTAATGAAGACAACTTAAATTTCGAGGACATTTCTGATCTAGTTAGATCTCTTAATAGCGTCAATGGCTTACACGAGTTATATTTATCTCGTACTAAGTTTAAGGAAAGTAGCTTCTTTGCTTTTATGTGTTTACTTAACAATTGTAAAGATCTAAAAAGTTTGTTTTTAACTGATAATGGCTTGACTAAACAAGAAATAACGTGCTTAATAACTGCATTTAACATAATAATTGAAAATTTAACTTTATCTAAAAGTAACCTTACTGAAACACAAGCAAATGACATACTGCAAAAACATGGACAAGCTGAGAACATTGTTTCTTTAGACTTATCACAAAACGCAATACAGGGAAACGAAATCATCATTGGGATTTGTCAACTGCAATCACTCGAAGAACTAAATCTTTCTCATAACTACATCAGATTTTCCCCTTTACCTACTTTAGAGCAGAAACGGGACAATTTGTCAGAAAACACAAAAATCATATCATTGGCCTCCAATAACATGTTGCCTGTCGATATTTGCCAATTTCGTTCTCTAATCTTATCGAACCTACTGAAACTTAACTTGGATTTTAATCATGTTGGTAATTCCATTTGGTCGTTATGTTCACTAGGTCTAAGGATTAAGCATTTGAAAGTGTTAAGTTTAGCGAGTACTGATATTTTTGGTGCTGTTGATGGTTTAGCAAACCTACTTTCTTTAGTAAGAAAACTTGAAGAACTGAATTTATCGTCGAATAATCTTATGGCGAACGATTTTCGGGTTCTTCAGTCACCCTTATCAAAATTGACTCAGTTGAAAACGTTGAATTTAAGCAACAATCCTGAAGGAATTTCAGCTCTTTTGCAAGGGATCCTGCCTTCGTTGAAATACCTGGAAGAGTTAAGGCTAAGTAATACACACTTAAATAGCGAAGATTTGAGCAAAATCTGTGATTCACTTGCATCCTTAAGTAGTCTAAAATATCTTGACTTGAGCATGAATGCTATCGGTTCAGATGGATCAAGGACACTTGCTGACATTTTGAAAGGATTTCCGTTATTAGAGGGGCTAGACATAAGTAGATCGTATATCAAGGAAGATGACATAAGTGTCTTGTGTAAGGGTTTAGTTCCATTAAAGAAGGTTAAATATTTGAATTTGTCAGGCAATCATTTTGAAGTTTTAGACGATAATTTGTTTTTACCTCCGACGTTGGAGGAGTTGATTTTCAGTGATATCTTCACTCATGGCGAAAAACTCTTTGCCAAAATGAAACAGCTTGCGTTTCCTAAAGTTATAAGTTCCTCAGAATCATTAAGATATTTGAAAAATCTTGATCTGCACTGCACTAAAATTCGTAAACCTGTAGGCGTAGAAGCTTTAGCTCGCGTGTTATCATCACTGCAGTTGTTGGAAAAGCTAGTGTTGGGACGGATTTACATTAATGATAGATCGGTTGTCAAAAACAACTGGTTGCCGCAGTAGGAAAATTGAAATATCTCAAGGAACTTGGTTTACATTACACTTATTTTACCAAAACTGGCACAGAAGCTTTAGCTGACGTGTTACCATCACTGCAGTTGTTGGAAAAGTTAGTGTTGGGACGGATTTACTTTGATGATGGATGTCAAAAACAACTGTTTGCTGCGATAAAAAAATTGAAATATCTCAAGGAACTTGGTTTACGTTACACTTATTTTACCAAAACTGGCGCAGAAGCTTTAGCTGACGTGTTACCGTCACTGCAGTTGTTGGAAAAGCTAGTGTTGGGAGATATTGCCTATGGATGTCAAAAACAGTTTGCTGCGCTAGAAAAATTGAAATACTTCAAGGAACTTATTGTATTGCGGACTCGTATTACCCAAACTGACACAGAAGCTTTAGCTGACGTGTTACCTTCACTGCAGTTGTTGAAAAAACTAGTGCTGGGAAGGATTGACGCTTACAATGGATGTGAAGAACAACTGTTTGCTGCGCTAGGAAAATTGAAATACCTCAAGGAAATTAATTTCCAATGGACTGGTAATATCAAAACTGACCCAGAAGCTTTAGCTGAGGTGTTACCATCACTGCAGTTGTTGGAAAAACTAGCGTTGGGATCGATTAACTTTGCTGGTAGATGTCAAAAACAACTGTTTGCTGCACTAGGGAAATTAAAATACCTCAAGGAACTTAATTTCCAATGGACTCGTATTACCCAAACTGGCGCAGAAGCTTTAGCTGATGTGTTACCATCACTGCAGTTGTTGGAAAAGCTAGCGTTGGGAAAGATTGACTTTGCTGATAGATGTCAAAAACAACTGTTTGGTGCGCTAGGAAAATTGAAATACCTCAAGGAACTTAATTTCCATTGGATTCGTATTACCCAAACTGGCGCAGAAGCTTTAGCTGAGGTGTTATCATCACTGCAGTTGTTGGAAAAGCTATCCGTGGGACGTTTTTCCTGTAATGATGCATGGCAAGAACAACTGTTTGCCGCGCTAGGAAAATTGAAATACCTCAAGGAACTTCATGTATTTGAGAGTCATATTACCCAAACTGGCGCAGAAGCTTTAGCTAAGGTGTTACCATCACTGCAGTTGCTGGAAAAGCTAGTGTTGCAGTGTACTTCCTTTCATAATGAAAGTGACCAAAGACTATTTACTGCATTAAGATCATCGAGTTTTTTGACGGAACTTCATCTTGGAAGTAGTATAGTTTCCGAAAATGGTGCAGCCACTTTAACCTTTGTATTACCAACCTTACCCAACTTAAAACGTTTTGGATTACCTGAAACACTGAAAAGAAAACTGAAGGAAGAAATGAAATGCCTTGTTCCTGGATTGAAGACATGGTAGACCTATGCGTTTCAATAGTTACAAAGTTTTGCTGTTAGTTGAAAAATGTACAAATATTGCATTATTCGATTTCACTGAACGGACAGTAACAATTTTGCAAGCAAAGCTGCTTTATAATGCTTAAATATACTCAGAAATTGACGCAAGCAAGACGAACGTTTGTAGTTCTCATCCAATTTTTATCCAAATTTAACCAAAATTTAATCGTTTTGTCCATGGGCAATGCCCATTTGTCCTACAGATTTTCATGTTAATACGTTTGATATTTGTTAAGTTATCATGCTCACAGACATACACATACAAAGGGAGATGAAAATATAACCTTCTGGCGTTGGTAATAATTTGTCCTACAGATTTTCATGTTAATACGTGTGATATTTGTTAAGTTATCATGCTCACAGACACACACATACAAAGGGAGATGAAAATAAAACCTTCTGGCGTTGGCAATAACCAGAGCATTGGTCGAATGTTAATATGATAATACATTGGCAGCCAAAAAGAACTGCTCAAGTTCAAATCCCCATAAAGTATAAGCAACATCTTGTGGTAACATTTTTTCTTGACATTTACATGCGCCATATATATAAAAATAATTAATTGATTTGAATATGTAACAATCTCTGCAAGAAATTGCGACCTACTGAACTGTCATATCGAATGTAGCAATTATGTAATGACGTCATGTCATTCACTCGGCACCAGGACACGTATAGAACGTTGGGTTCTGCGATTACAACCGTACCACTTTAACGTCATCTACAAACCTGGTGCCACCAACCCCGCTGATTATTTATCACGTCATACCCGGATCGCATGGCTGAAGAATATGTCAACTTCATTGAACGACACACTGCCCCCCGCGCCATGCCACTCGACGAAATTGCCACAGCTACACGTGCAGACAAGACTCTGTCCACGCGCTCGTGACTTGTTTACGTACAAACAAGTGGTCCACCGACATTCTGACGTCATTCAAACACATCAAAGACGAATTGACAGTCACCAACAACAGCATTATCCTGCGTGGACATCGAATTGTCATCCCCCAAGCTTTACAACAACGCGCGATCGACATCGCCCACGAGACGCACTTTGGTCTAACCAAAACCAAAGCATTAATTCGCGAAAAAATCTGGTTCCCGAATATCGACGCCATGGTTAAAGCAACTCTTGATCGCTGTTTAACTTGCCAAGCCCTTGGCCGACCCGGCCCACCAGCACCAATCACCCCCACCACCATGCCTGATGGACCTTGGCAAACTGTTCATGTCGACTTCTATGGTCCTCTACCCACTGGAGAATACCTTCTTGTCGTTGTAGATAGATATTTTCGGTTTCCCGAGGTCAAAATTGTCCACTCCACGAGAGCCTCTACTGTGATATTAAAACTCGACAAGATCTTTGCCGTTCATGGCATTTCTGGCCCCCCTTTCAATGGCGAAGAATACCAACGCTATCTGACTGCCCTTGGAATAAAGGCAATCTTCTCTACTCCCAAATGGCCCCAAGGCAACGCTGAGGTAGAACGCTTCATGCAACCCTTGGGCAAATCCCTGAAAGCTGCTAAACTTGACGGTCATCCATGGAAACAAGAGCTAAGTCGTTTCCTGTTGCACTATCGCACCACACCGCATTGTACCACTGGTGTTCCACCCTCTGAACTGTTATTTAATCGCCAAGTTCAAGGAAAACTTTCTATTTTACAAAAAAGCAATCTCGTTAACCGTCACAACGAGGCTCGGGAAAAGGAAAGTGAAAGACAACAATATTATTATTATTATTATTATTATTATTTGGTGTTTAATTACACATTTTCGCATAAACAATGAATTACAATGTGTTTACATTCAAAGTCAAATTTAGTTTATAGTTATTTACACGGTCATAAAATTTAAGGTAAAATAGGTTACGAATATTATTAATATATAAGTTAAGATCGAATAATAAGTTAAGAATATTGTTAAAATTTAATAATTTAATCTAAGGTAGGTTCCTTTCTCTATTTCATGGCATTCAGTTCGACAATTGCTCTTGGAAAGAAACTGTTTTTAAAGCGTTCAGTTCTGCATTTATACAATGACAGATTATTTAAGTTTCTAATATAATATTGTTGAGCACAAGCTCTGGATTGTGTCACGTGTTCAACAAGGGGGCCTGCTCGTTTAGCAATCTTCTGTAAGGTATTTATACAGGTTTCGTTTCGCCTGTCGCTAAGTCTTGTGCAATTAGCCAATTGAAGAGCTTCGTCGTATGAGTGGCCAGGAAAGATAATGCGCATGGCACGCTTTTGTACTCTTTCCAGTTCGTCAGACAGATAGCGAGGTATCGCGTAATTCCATACCTCACAACAGTATTCTAGAATAGAACGAATAAGAGCGAAGTATATGTTTGTAAGATCAGCAGGAGGGACACCACCGCGGCATAATACGCGAAGACCGTATAACCGTTTGGAGGCCTTGGTGACGATTGATCGAATTTGCTCGTCCCATTTAAGATTGTTTTGAATAATTAAACCCAACACTTTGTGCGATTGTACCGTTGTACCACGTAACCATCAATTGTCAAAGATGGTAGCTGCGGGGTTTCTTTAAGAAAGGAAACCCGGAGCTCTTTGCACTTTTTGGCATTCAATTTCATACAATTGTAAGTTGTCCATGAATCGATAGAATCAAGAGTTGACTGAGTGACCGAGAAGCTGTTCGATGTAAGATTTTCAGAGGATGAGACATCGTCTACAAATTTCTACATTTTCGTGCCTGGGGAATTTAATCTCAAATCATTAATCATAATGAGGAACAATATTGGACCAAGTTTAGTCCCTTGAGGGACCCCGGCTGTCACTGGGAGCCAGCTGGAAAAGGATTCTCCAATTTTAACTCGTTGTCTTCGACCACAAAGAAAGTTTATAATCCAGGGTATTAAAGACCGCCTAAAGCCCAGGTCTAGCAGTTTTTCAATGAGAATATTGTATCCAATCTCCTTTACATTCGGGTTGTTGTACCTTCGGGATTGGAATGGCATTAAATTCTTTCCAAATTCTCGGGACGACGCTAGAGGAAAGGGATGCATTAAAAATGGTGGTAACTGGATCAGCTAGCACGTGAGCAAAATCTTTTAGAAATCGACTTGGTACATTATCAGGTCCTGTTGCTTTATAAGGTTGAAGAGCCAATAATTTTTGACAGACTTCGTAAGGTTGAACGGATAAAAAGGCGTCGTTAGCCGGTAAGAATGCGGGCAGTAAATTTACATCATATGTCGGAATATCCGCGTTCACAGAGACGTACATATTCATTAAGGGCACTTGCTAGTTGTTCGTCGTTCAGAGTTTCCCCGTTACGTTCTAAAGAGAAAGATTTTGTTTTCTCAGGTTTACCGGACATTTTGTTGACCATTTTCCACCATCTACGACTGTCAGTGTTTCTTAGGTGCTGGACTTTGTTCTTATAAAAAGACTTTTTTCTTTCCCTTATTTCATATTGGACCTTGCGTCTTAGTGAGAGCCAAAGGGGATTATTCCTGCTATGGAATGCTTTCTTACGATCTCTTATGAGGGTTTTAATGGCTGGTGTTACCCAAGGTTTATCGGAATGGTGAAATTTTACCAACTTAGGAGGAAATATACGGTCAATTGCTTGCACAAATTGTGATGTAAAAGATGTTGTTAGATCATCAACTGTGGCTGTAGGCCCAAGTTCACTGAACCAATCGTGGCTTGTAGCCCATCTCCCAAATAAAACGTCAATACAAGATTGGGTTTGACTTCGTTAAGTCAGGAGACCATGTGATAATATTGTGATCTGAGGATCCAAGTGGGGATAGAACTTGGGGGGCTTCATAAAGGTTTGATAGGTTGGTAATTATGAGATCTAGAATAGCCGAGCCTCTCGTGGGAGCCTGGACTAATTGCTTTAAGTTATGTCTTGATAAAAGGTTCGCTGTGTGAAAATCGTTAAAATCGCCCAGGAAAACAAGACCACAATTGGGATATTGGTTGCATAAAATATCCGCGCTATTGGTTAAATATTCATTTAGGAGGTAATGTTCATGTTCGGGCAACCCAGGTGGGTGGTAGACGACACAGACTGCAATGCCTGAGAGGGGTCTAGGTAGGCGAGTGGGGCGTAGCCAAAGCCACAAGCACTCAAAATTGTCGCTTTCAAGGTCCGTTCGACACTATCAGAGAGATAAACACAAACTCCACCTCCACGTCGATAAGGGCGATCCCTTCGGAAAATGTTATAACCCCTAATTGAAACAAGGTTATCTTCTATATCGTCGTTCAACCATGTTTCCGTCACTGCCACCAAATTTGCTGTGTTCACGGATAGATTTGCGATAAGTTCATCAACCTTTGGTAAAAGGGAACGTGCGTTTATTAAAGCTAATTTTGGGAGCATTGGTTTCGTAACTTTGTTCGTTCCAACAGGGTTACACCGTCTTACTCGTATTAAGTTAGATGCGTTCCGCATATTTTGCTTAGGTCTGTGAAGACGGTTACGATAAGAAATTCTGACTGGGATTGTGTGAGCCATTATACAAATGTAGAAAGAGTTCCCTTATGGGTCAGGTTAATTTCCCTCTCCACAGGGTTCTTGATGTCATCCTTTGCGCGCCAGGGTTTACAGGTAACATATTTAGGCCAAAAGTTCTCGTTTTGCACTAGTTAACGGGCAGCCGAAGGGACATAAATCTTCGATGAGAGTACTCCTCTGCGACGACTGGGGAAGATATATATATATATATATATATATATATATATATATATATATATATATATATATATATATATATATATATATATATATATATATATATATATGTTGGAATTATGTTTTTCTTATTTAGATAAGAAAGGATCTGGTTTTCATTCACATTTTCTGCGATGCCAGTTAGAAAAAATTTCTTTGTTTTTCTTCGCTTGCGTTCCACACCAATAAAGCCGTCGGGATCGCAAGACATCTCCTTGGTTTTGCATGATGATTTTTGGGAGATAGCTAGATTTGTGTGTATTGCTTGTAACAGTCTCACAAGATGACACTATATCTGCGTAAGTTAACGTATGATGTCCTTGCATTGAGGTTTGCTCAACATTTAGTATTTTATCATTAGATTTTAACCGTTCGATCTCACTAAGATCAGTCTGTTCGTTAGGGGCAAGAGAGCTACCATGTTCAGAACCAGTTGTATAACTGGTTCCGACGCATTGCTAAATTAAGATTTGTAAATTCATTTGACCCAATGGGGCTATCATCTGTTGCTTTGTTGCCATCGCAAATGTTTTCATGATTAGGATTCAAATACCTCACTCGCTGTGTTCAAAGTTATATCGCAATGGGCGGAATTATGTTTATCCATAAAGTTCTGAAATTGCGACATCACAGATGTTATGTGAGTGATCGTTCCTGATAAAGCCTGAATCGCTTCTGAATTCACCAACTGGCCCCGTTGGAGGTTTCCGAGAGTATCACAAACAGCAGCCGATTGCATGCTTCGCTGCCGGTCGTCTGATATAGGTGCTTCGAAAGAACACATCAGCTTGCACAGACTTTGCATAATCTCGTTCGCTCTAGCTCCGTCAAGACATAAAACATTCTTATTCTTTTTCCATAATATAGTAGAATCACCAAGAGTAAAGAGTTTTCTGTCCCCACCAGGCTGTGACCATGTTCCTTCAAGATTTAGGTCGTCCTTTACGAACTGTTTCAACGATTCGTAGTCGCCAGACCATGCAAAACATAACTTTTCAAATAGTTTTGATGCCATAAGCGTTAACTATAATGTTAAAGATCTCGATTTGGTAATAAGAGACCATATATCAAACAAAATTGTTTGATAGATTACGAAAGTACTAAAACGTTTAAAAAAATTGACAGAGTTTAAAATTTGGCGACCGCCAACTAGTCACACATCACTTATTTAGTCTAACAATCTTATAACCAAGATCCTGCACTTTGGATACATACGCTCAAACTGTACACCTAATTATAATTACTATAATTAAATAAAAGAAAACATGACATAATATTCTCAATCTCTATAAGTCAAACTACACTGATTAAGCTACGCCGAATATCCTGAACCAATTATATGAGACCAGTATACAGTATAACGAAACTGCAATATAATGGGAGGAATTATTGACGCATTTTGTTGTGCAGGTAAACAAATGAATCAGACGTCAGAACTACATTAATCTATTTACGAATTCATTCATACCTACGGTGAAATCGTGGAAGGTGAACCCAACTTCCCCGTTTTCATCCGCTCTTTTCAATTTTTCTTCACGTAAAGTCACGAAGAAGTTTGCAAGGTAATCATGGTCGGAGGCAGTCCCCGAGGAAAATTTTAAAGTATTGTGATTGCTTACAGCTTCCGACATCGCAGAGAAATTGTGTGAAAGTTGTGAAATCTTTTCCATTAAGTCCAGCGTAACTTCGGGATCATGCACATCTTCGAGGAAGTTAAATTTTGGCGTAAAGTACATTGGAAGATTTTGTATTCTCAAAACTTCTGCGAACTTCTGAAGTAATGCAACAAGATGATGAACTAAAGTTTCTTCAGTCCAAGATTTTTGTGAGGTTTTCTCGAAATGCCAAAATGCGATGGTTTTCAAATGATAACTTGATATAATCTCCTTAAGATTTGGACTCCAGGTGTTTTCATGATATTTCACTACTAATTTGAAAGCTCTCATTACTCTGTGTTGCAATAGTAATTGAGTCTCGATCAACATGGATTCAGCACGAGAGAAAGACAAACGAAAATCTCCATCAGGCGAAATCTTTGGGATAATACAAAATCGACATTGTGTGATTTTCTTCACTGAATGTATTTGAGGTCAAAGTCATTCTCGTGTGATCCATTCTCTTGCACAGGATGGCCATCCCTCGCAGGATATAAACAACACAATGTCACTGGAAGGAACTAGGAATTGTAACATGCCACCCTCAAACTGACAGTTATCTATTTGTATGATAAGTCGCTCGTTCACTGATTGCCTTAACACTTTCTTGGTTGCTTCTACAACAAACTGGACGAAAGACATGAAAGGTTTTGGCTTACGAATGGTCGCTGCCGCACCTTCATTAATTTTTTCAAGCTTTTCTACGCACAAAGTATGAAACGTTCTGCTTGTCCTTTGGTAGTTGTCTTGCAGCCTTTCTTTAATTTTCCTGACGACAATCAACTCTTCCCTGCTTGTGTGTCCGCATCATGAAAAAACTCACCCAATAGATGTTGCGTTTCTTTCTTTGTCACAATTGCGTAAACAAAAGGCGTATCTTCTCTTAGCTGCAAGCCACCGTTTTTCTGATCATCTTGCGAAAACGTTATATTTTTTAACACACACATGACGTTCATATCTGGTGGCTCTAACGAATAGAGAAAAAGACCTTCGCTCAAACTTCCAGTCAGTATTTCTTCACTGAGTTGAAAGGGAGGATGAGTATCGAATTAACTCTGAAAATGTGTTTTGAAAACGCTACGTTTGCATAATTCTTTATTTTGTCTTTTAATAGTGTCCTGTAATCTTAAATACAGAGCAAAAGGCTTTCTCATAATTCTTTAAAAATAAATCAACGAGAGTCTCCACACTTGCGACTGGAACCCACATTTCAGGCAAGGTACTCTTTAAGGTTAAGTAATCTTCACATGAAAATTGAGTCATATTTCAAACTACAAGGTCAGTCAAGTGCATGCAGTGAAAACGTTTCAATAAATGTTTGCATTAAAGACGGTGTATTTTAATGTTTCAATATTGGCCCAAAAGCGCAAGTTGCCATTAAATGTGAAAGTATGCAGTGTTGAAAATCTGAAACTTTTCAGCTTTGACTTCATTTTGCTAGTGTTTCAGGAAATGGATAGGAAACTAGGAGACGCCAGCGCACCAACATGTTTAAAATTCGTATGTATACATTTACTTCGTTTTTCGTTAATTTCCCCATGTATAGGCCTATTATTTTTGCGTTAAAGTAGTGGAATTGGTATTCAAAAAATATTTAATTGTTTTTAAAGTTGTCTGTGCTATACGAGAAAGCGTTCGAAGTATATTTGTTTCATGGTTTTCATTTTACATAATTTGTAGACAGGAAATTGTTGTCGCAAAAATTGCCGTTGATTTACTTGAAATTTGTAATGCCTGTTTCACCATCTCATGCTTGAAATGTTCCCTGAAAGTGACTATAGCCACAGAAGCTATAGTTATGTTCACATATTCCATCGTAGAGTGATGTGGTTATATCGATGGGTTTCACCACAAATGTTCGACTGGATTATTGCGAAACCTGCAAACTACGCGGGAAACATTATACTGACACTGCGTATAATCACGAGTTTGCTATCAGTGTTTTCGTTATCCATAGTTCAGCAAATAAACGTCACTTCCCCTCATAAATAAAACTAATGTGCTAACATCACAAGAGAATTAGCAAAATTTGCAGCAAGTGCAAATTCCAAGAAAATTCCAAGAAAATAGTTTAAAAGAGTAAGACTGTCCATCTTACAATAAACAGTTTTCTGGAAAGAACGAGAGTCTAAAAGGGAGGTTGGTTGCTAATTTTGACAACGAAAACGAAACTGAACATTCCAAAAGAACTGAATTTCCTTGCTTTCATATTCACGCCGCTCAACCTTCTGCTACAGGAACTTATCCCTGCAATCCTAGCAACGCGAGTATCATTTTCCGATGCTCACAATCACTTGTCATATGTGCTTCTACTTCAAAGTTTTCTAACACGTTAATTCCAGCAAAAATAAAAGCATCCAGCACTCATGTGTGTCTTGATTACTGTACTTCAAGACAGCAAGGATGCAATAAATTGTATGCCTAAAACAAGAAGAAAGTACTAAAATATCTCAGTCATGTGCACGATGGAAGAATACATATCCCACATCGAAAACGCAACGAATCCGGATAGATATATGTAGATCCGTATTTGAATCCGCAACAACATTTTTTTCGGTTTCACGCGAGAATTTCACTCTGTAGTTGAATTATTTAAACAATTTGCAGAACTCACGACATTACAGCCGGCCGATGACTAGCTTCTAATAAAACTACTAAAACTTCGACACGCGAGTGGCTCAAATCGACTTAATTCCATGTATAGTTACAGATTTTTACGTTTTTGTTTGGATTGACTGAATTTGATCCAAACAACAAACACAATGGAGAAGCATATTTTGAGTCAAAATATTTACAAGCACTTTAGTCTACTACCGTTTTTCAGAAGAAGATTGAGTTTCTTTGGGAAGGGGAGGACGTCAAAATATTTTGTGGTCAGGGGCGCACAGTCCAAAATATTTTGAAGGGGTGTAAAGTAGGCTAGTGTACTTCGGGACCGACCTTTACGTGTTTACATTTTGGAAGAGCGAGTTACTCGAAGCGCCACCATGGTTGGTGCCTAGCGGGAAAATTTTGAAACTTTGATGTCTCTAGATTGTAGGAACTGGCATTTTTTCAATGGCTGTAGAGCACAGAAAGGAAGTTGATTCAGGCAGTGTATATGATGGCAATTAGCAATTCTGTAACCTTACTTATTATTTTTTGGACACTGTCCAAAAAATAAATCTCACAGAAATAATAATTTTGCGTAATGTTTGCATCGGACGATCTGGACCGACAAATGGTTCATTCGGGACAGACTTTTTTTACTATTTCTCAAAATTATGGGGGTATCACACCCCTCCACTCCCCCAGTAATTTGTGGCCCGGTTTGTGGTACATATTTCTAGTGTGCATGGGCATGAGTATTCCTCAACGAGATTTTGTGTCTCAGAAGTGAAAAGTTTTCGACAGTTTTTTGAACAAAATTGTATAGAAAAACTGGTTTTAAATGGAACATTAACATTTAAAAAAGTTAAATTGTGAAAAAAGTCATTGTGGACGAAGACTGAGTTTCAAAACTCAATTAAAGATTGAGTATTTTCTATCATATACCGGTAGTAGAAACGTACTTGAAAATACCCCCGATTTTGACGTACATGCAGTATATACTGCTTAAAAATAACTTTAAAACATGTAATGTAGTAAGCAAATAATGTATTCGGAAATACACTAATATTATAAATTATAATTAGTGACAACCAAACAATAACGTTCGTATTTCGTCTATATTCATGCATTTTGCAGTTTAAGTCTATTGGAGATGAGTTCCAGTGGCGTTTTGGACTAACTGGAATGAGTACCAGTGGTCTCGTAATGAAATCGGCAAACCTAACAGAAAGAACGCAGCACACCACAAAAAACCGTTACGATAAATCTATGCAAAATTTATTTCACGTGCACATTTTCCTGCACATGGGAACGTATAGTGTGTTTTCACGCGAACCGCTGTGACGTCACTAGAAGTTAGCGTCCGCCATGTTGGTGGAGTAAAACGCGTCACGTGCGAGGAATTTACTAGTGTTTACTATAGCTGTGCCAAATGTGTTCGAAATATTCCTCAATATGCCGGCTTTTTGTGTAGTTTTAAACAGTTCAAATGACAAATCTAAAACGTAAAGATCTTTCTTTCTGCCGGGTGCCGAAATTTATTAAAAATCAAGGCGAGGAAATGGAGATTTTGTGAACCAAACGCAGTCGAAGAATCGACGAAGATGGCTGTCGGCCATATTAAATTGGAGTCGCCGGAGAATACAGAAGAAATGGTCAAAGAGAAGTTACAGAGAGTAAACGAACCTGGCGAGGTTGTTAAATGTTTATTTGATCCTATGACTATGGACGATATCGCAGACAATTTTCCAGAAAACTTGAGAAACGCCGGCCATAAGCCCATAACACAAACAGACGTTTCAACCACAACAGTTGGCATTCAGACAAGCGAGTGTCATAATTCTATGCTTCAATCCGAGTTTTAATTTCTGGGTAAACCATGTTCTGCTGACTTTTATTGATAGACAAACTAATCTCCTTGCAAGGGCACAGACGTTTTCAAGTTACAAGCATCATAACACTGTTAAAGTGTTAATTGGAATTACACCACAAGGTACAATTTGCTTTGTCAGTGAAGCTTGGGGAGGGAGGACTTCAGATAAGTTTCTGACTGAGAACTGTGGCTTTCTGGACAACCTTATACCAGGTGATTTGGTTCTGGCGGATAGGGGTTTCACTGTCCATGAAAGTGTTCAGTTTCGCCAAGCCAAATTGAACATTCTGGCATTCACAAAAGACCAACTTTATTCTGCTGATGTGGAACAGACAAGAAAGATTGGTACTGTCCGGATACATGTCGAAAGAATTATTGGTTTACTGAGACAGAAATATACCATTCTTCAACAAACTTTGTCAACTGATTGCAGAAGAGGAGAATCTGTTCCTCTCATTTGACAGAATGATTCGAGTTTGCTCTGCACTAGTAAACCTTTGCCCTTCTACTGTACCTTTTGATTGAAGTAAAGTATTTTACAACATTATGTTTTCATCAAGAAACAGAAACACATTCTTTCAACATTTGAAAATTTGGTGGTCAAGTCTGAGAACCTCCCCATGGTGACCACTGGGCAACAGCATGTTGTGTAAATCAGGGGTGGATTAGTAGGCTACTTTAATTGTACTTTGTCAAAAAGAGACCCCTTTGCAGCCGAAAAGTAAAAAATCTACCCCTGTTTGTTTCACAACATTCTGGCTAATCTCAGCAATAATGTTTCATGCAATTGTCATGGGGGCTTGTGATATGGGGAATAAACCTCCATTTTATCATTATGAGCCCCTCATTTGTGGGAGTCAAAGCCCTGGTTCATGATTTGGAGGTTCCATGAGAATGGATACATTACTATTTCAACTAGGCCTGTTTGAATACCATGAGCATTGAAACAATGTAAAAACCATGTCTGTTGGGACTGTATTGGTGGGAGTTAAGTAATCGATCCAAAGACTTTGGGTAGGCCAGGGCAATAAACTACTTTAGGGTCCCATGGACAAAATCAAAAGCCATATTTTGTGTAAAGTGCTGAGATTAGCCAAAAGGTTGTGCAAAAGTTTGCAATCGCACAGGGGTAGATCACTTTAACAGACTAACATATGACATTGTACAAATAATATGCAAAATAAAATGTTGTCCAGTTAAACAGGGTCCTGGTGTGCTAATCCGCCCCCTGTTTACACAACATGCTGTTGCCCAGTGGTCACCATGTGGAGGTTCTCAGTCTTGACCACCAAAAATGTTTAATGTTTATCAAAGTCTTAAGTCTGTAATAATTTTCAAATGCAAAAAGTTTGTATCTTTGATAGAGTTTTATATATTATAATTTTAACAGTTAGTTCAATAAAAATGCAACTGAATATTGGTGTAAGCTTTTTTATTTTGTGCTCTCAGCCGTCGGAAAAAGAGTAATATGACCAGCTTTCAGGCAAGCATACAAGTAAATTCGCATCTGTATTAATACATGTACATTATTAAATCGTGGGATATTTGGATCCACCGATGACCGATCCATTGTGTATTAAAACAAGACTTGTCGCAAAAGCGATTGCAAATACACCACAATCTGAATCATTTGATATATGATTAATCATTTGAAATACACCACAATCTGTATTCGAGAGATTTTGCATGTTCAGACAAAGGAATCTCATGAATAATTGCTTTTTCTGCCTCGCTGTTTACGTTTAGTTTCGAATCTCTGGCCGCCATGTTGGAACTTCACTCCACCAACATGGCGGCGTATAAAATTAATTTATGCCGTGACGTCATGTGAAAACACACTATATTAAATTTTTACAAAATTATCTTTTAAATATGAATACAAAATATTTCCAGTATTTCAAAGCAAGAAAATATAATACTACACAGTACACATCATTCACGGATATATTATCACTAAGCTGTTAGAAAGAACTTCGCAGATTGACATGCAGTTTACAAAGCAAGCAAAGTCCCCTTACAAAAATTCCACATGATTTCACATGTGAAGTTTCACATGTGAAACACATAATTTCACATGTGTTCACATGTGAAACATCACATGTTCCAAATTCACATGTTCCAAATTCACATGTGAAATTTCACATGTGAAACTTCACATGTGAAACACATAATTTCACATGTGTTCACATGTGAAAAGTCACATGTTCCAAATTCACATGTGAAATTTCACATGTGAAACTTCACATGTGAAACACATAATTTCACATGTGTTCACATGTGAAAAGTCACATGTTCCAAATTCACATGTTCCAAATTCACATGTGAAATTTCACATGAGAAACTTCACATGTGAAACACATAATTTCACATGTGTTGACATGTGAAACTTCACATGTGAGATATCACATCTTCCAAATACACATGTGAAATATCACATGTTCCAGTTTCACATGTGAAATTATGCAAAGCTTCAATCATGCACAGTTAAACCTGTCAAACAGTGAGATACTGTAATGGTATATTGGTAAATAGGTGCAGGAAGTTTAAATAATTTATTTATACAGTTAATTTCTACAAATGTTTAGCTACCATACAAAATAATTTATAATAAGGAAAAAAACTTAGCAGTTCAAATGTCTTTTGCAATTTTTCTTCTTTTCGTATCAGCATTTCTTTTGTCTTTGCACTTTTGGGCCATGGCAGCTTTCACTGATGAGGCTGTTGCTCCCGCAAAACGTTTAGTCACATGAGCTACAAGAAAGGAAATACAAGACTATCATTAGCTGTACATAATGTATTTCATGTACCGGTACTGGAACTCCACAGTCAGTTAACATTACAGTATATAGCACAAGTTCACAGTTCACATGCAGCAATATGAGCAATTTCCTCCTATCCAATCTATAAACTTTGCACCTTATTACGAATGGGAAGACGGAAACTAAATAAATGTAGTTAGTAGCACAACCCAACCTTTGGTTGACGTTGTTTCTAGTATTATCATAATTGATAACCCTTGGTTCATATGGCTTTTACCCTGACTCGTCCCCAGTAATGTATTCTCTGTGTGGGCGATACATGGCAAATTGGAAACTGCTGCAAGGCTATCTTCTCAACAAGTAAAACTGTAAAATTTCTTGCCATTAGACAGAGTAATATAAAGTAGAGCATATTGCCAGTGAATGGGTTAACAAGATAAATATGCACTAGATAGGATTTGTTAACAGACATCTCAACAGCACCCCCAATATTTTGCGAGGTATCTGCTACTGGTAACTGGTTGTTGGCATTTGTGATTTAATATGCTATTGGCTCGTTCCAGAAAACATTGAATAGATTCATAAGATTATATTATTTAACCTTAGTTATATTGGAGAGGAGTGCTACTTGTTTCAGTAACCCACTGAGTGATATCACTGACAAGTAAAATCATCTGACATTGGGTCATTCCAGAGAACATCGATACCTAACCTCCCCCATGAAGGAAATTGGAAGTTAACCACCTATCCCCTTTGAATGTCCTTATACACTTCAGAAACAATTTTTTCTCCCCTCGCCTCCCCTCCGGACGGTTGAAATTTCCTCTGTGCCCAGGGGAGAGTGGATCTTTTCTGGAACGACCCATCAGACACAGTAAAAGAATAAAGTTGTGGCACAATGCAGCTTATGCCATGTCCGGCCTAGTATAATATCCAGTTAACTCCCCATCTTAATGACCTGCCAAACTTCTTGAGAAGTACAGGGTATTCCTGTTTTGTTGGGTTAATATGGCCATGTGTCTAGTGAACCCATTAAGTTGTATTGTACCCTAACCCTTGTGTGCCCTACTTCCTTATTTTACTGTCTTTTAAATGCCAGATTATTGTACTCTGTCTAATGCCAGACCATTTTACTCTCAAGTATGCTGGTGCATACTCTTGTAATTAATATGCCGTTGTAAGCTTAGACTGTTTTTATAAAGTCTGCAGTAATTATCCAATCATTTGATCCATTTAATTATAATTAAATTGCTTTTATAAATAATTATTACAAAGTGGCTACTGTATATCTTCAGGCCCGTAAACAAACTTTGCCAGGCTATATTTATGGCACTCTCATTCTTAGTCTCCACACAGGTTGTATTTATAGTTAAAGTCAAATTCAAACAAAACTAATCCTAACCTCTACCCATAAAAAATAAAACTAATCAGAAAAAAAGACATGTTTAGTTAAGGTGAACAAAAACCTGTCCCAACTCGGGTTCGAACCACAGACTACAGCACAGCAGCCATCTGCCTAACCTTCTGATCTATTTTTGAGCTCGCTGAAATCCTTCATAAACAATAAATTTGATAGTGCTGGTTTAGTACATAAGAGTGCTGTAAGCCTGTAAATTATAATAGCCTGACAAAGTCTGTTTAAGGACCTGTAGATATACTGTAGCCAGTAATGATTTTTCTGTGTTGGTGTAATGTACTAAGGAATATGATGCTTGTGATGTTACTCTGAGTGTATAATTATCCACACCGGGCAAGCTTAATTAATTAAAAAAATATGCCTGACCACGGTGGGAATAGAACCTGCGACTTTTGGAATACTAGCCCAATGCTCTGCCAACTGAGCTACGCGGTCAGATCGGTTCGAATATGGGATATTTCAGAACAGAATCTAGTTCCTTCGATATCAATGTAATCTAATAATCAGTAATGATTTTTCTAGTTCCTTCGATTACATTGATATCGAAGGAACTAGATTCTGTTCCGAAATTTCACATATTTGAACCGATCTGACCACATAACTCAGTACGTCAGTAGGCAGAGCATTGGGCTAGTTAGTATTCCAAAGGTTGCAGGTTCGATTCCCACCATGGCCAGGCATATTTTTCAAGCTTGCCTGGTGTGGATATACACTCAGAGTAACATCACAAGCCAGGGCTCGGATTTTATCGCGGCAATTTGGCCAGTGCTTTCCTTTCCCCGGGTGTAAATAGCTGGGGGGAATTAGTACCCTCGCCCCGGGCTTACGCCCGGAACGGCGCTCCGCGCCGTTGGCTTGGGGACGAGAAACTCTCATATAAGGCGTAAAAAAAACCCTGTGGTTCCGGTTCCCGACCAACCCTATTTTTTTCTGCCGACCCTATTATTTTTTCAATGTGATTGACCATGCGACCCTATTTTCTCCAGGTGGTTGCAGGCTGCTCATACAGTGTGCCTAAATGGCGTCTGTTGTCACACTAATTATTGAACCAAATTTCCTAAATTCGTCCATAGGAAACACGCATCTCTAGTTAACATTGATGTTGGGACTCTACTGCAAATCGCCCAGCAAAAAACCCGCCAAAACCACGAAAAAAATATTTAAAAAAAAATTTAATTTCCGACCTACCGACCCTAATTTTTTCATGATATGAAACCGGAACCACAGGGGGGTTTTTTACGCCTAAGTACTTTATCGTCCCTGCCAGGTGGGGTGTATTCTGTCTATATTAAACACAGCATCGTGGATTAAAACCTACTGTCCAGTCATGCCATTATCATATAAACAGGCGCATATATACAGGGGAAACTCTAGAAGGGTTTAGCTTTGAAATCCTTCAAGCTCAAGCTAGCAAAAGTTTATACTTTTTTACCATATAAATTTGTGGGAAACACTAACCACCTAGTCGTAATGCGCCATGATGCAATCAATAGTCGTGTTTACACTACCAGCCTTGGCCTAGGCTTGTGGAAATGGCCTAGCCTTGTACTGACCTAGGCCAGGAAATCTGGGCTCACTACTTGTAACAGACCTGGTCTAAGCCTCAGAGGCTTGTGGAAATGTAAACACTTTCGGCCCTGGCCGTGGGGCCTCATTTTCATGGCAATGTGTGTCCGCAGTGAGAGATTAGCGGACAACCAGCGGACAACTTGGCCAAAGTGAGCCTGTCTCAAAAAAATAGTGCCTGTCCAAGGCTAGGCCAAGGTTTGTAGTGTAAACACCACTAATTTTACTCAGTCTATTAAACCCGGCCAGTGACCCTGGGCAGAGTTAATGCCTAGGTGATTTTACTTGCCAAGGGGAGAGAGCTTGGCACTCAATGATTTGAAAGACCTTGGAAATCCAGGGGAGAGGCTTAAATAGGATTGTAGCAAACCCATATTTATAATTCATATTCATATTCACATATTTTCACATATTGTTTCTATTTATACTGTGCGGGTTCAAAGATGCTTAATTCTCGAGTTTTGTCAAACAAGTGCAACCCAGTATTTAATATAATGTGCTTATTCGAAATTTGAATTGTTGGTTTTATTTGACGGCATTGAAATGAAACAATTTCAATATATACAATCTCGCGCGCACAAATTCAAATTTTAGCAGCCACATGTTCAGGCTAGTACAGCCACAAGATAAAATGAAATATAAATATAGGGTCGATGGACGTTATAATTATATGATATAAAGAATAATACATACCTGAGATCAATAAGCCTTTAGCAGGACTTAGAGTCACATATCCAATCGAAATATAGCTTTTCTTCAGCGAAATATAGCTTTTCTTCAGCGAAATATAGCTTTTCTTGAGCGAAATATATCCAAACGAAAAAATCGAAAATTTGCAAATCACACTCGACACTTGATACGCGATATCCCACAACTCATTGCGCGCGTGGCACTTGTCTTCTAAAATAGATACACCAAGAAGCGCTCCCTAGCTTTACTATGCGATTTTACAAAGGACTTGAAGTAATATTAAACTTCATTTCAAAATTTTTTCTGATTATAAGAATATTATTCTAGGTTGGAAAAATGTTATTCTTAAAATAAGAGAAAAATTTCTCAAATATTTCAAGAAGCAATATTTCAAGAAAAAAATCTCGTTTTGAGAACAGGGCTCTCTGTTCTCAAAACGAGATTTTTTTCTTGAAATATTGCTTGATAAGAAATAATTACTTAAGATAAGAAAAATAATCTAAAAAATAAGAATATTATTCTAGACTAGAATTTGATGTTTTGCAGTGCATGATTTTATGTGAAATTTCACTTTTTACTTCATGTGAAATCCTTTCACATATGAAATTTCACTTTTTACTTCATGTGAAATATTTCGCATGTGAAATTTCACTTTTTTACTTTTATATAAAATAATTTCTCAAGTGAAATTTCACTTGTAATTTCATGCGAAATCTTTTCACATGTGAAATTTCACTTGTAATCAGTGGCGGCGCCAGGGGGGAGGGGGCAAGGGGGGATGCCCCCCAATAATTTTTTGCCCCCCCTCCCCATTTTGCCCCCCCCCCCCTCTCTCAAAAAAAAATATTAGACACTGAGAGCGAGTAAAGGCTACACAAGCGTTTTGTCGTTATCGGAAAATGTATGGCTTATAAGTTGTCATTACTCATTAGTGAATGCGCGTATACATGAAACTGTTTTTTACAGTTTCAATATTAGTTTGTAAATCTCTGAATGGTAAAACTTGCCAATACTCCAATAATACGTTTCAAAAAAGACAAAAAAGCTTTAGTTTTGCAGAGTTAAATTCTCAAACGTGTAAGGCACTAATAAGATGAACGTATCACGAAATTTGAATAAACCACATCGCATATATGGGGGCGATAATCCTAAAGGGGGTCGATATTCCTATGGTTGGGGAGGGGGGCGAATCTCCTTGAGGGGGGAAGTCCTATGACAACGGCATGGGCAAATAGCACTACCTATTTAACAATTCTATCTTGTCCCCCCCCCAAAAAAAAAAATATGAGTTTGCTCCTCAAAACCCCCAACCCAATTTTCAATTTCATGTGAATCCTTTCACATGTGAAATTTCATTGTAATTTTTAATTTCATGTGAAACCTTTCACATGTGAAATTTTATTGCAATTTTTAATTTCATGTGAAACCTTTCACATGTGAAATTTCAGTCGTAATTTCATGTGAAATCCTTTCACGTACATGCGAAATTTCACTTTGTAATTTATAATGTTATGTGAAATCCTTATCTTTTCACATGTGAAATTTCACTTGTAATTTCATGTGAAATCTTTTCACATATGTGAAATTTCACTTGTACATGTAATTTGTAATTTCATGTGAAATCCTTTCACATGTGAAACTTCAGACGTAATTTCATGTGAAATCCTTTCACGTACATGTGAAATTTCACTTTGTAATTTGTAATGTCATGTGAAATCCTTATCTTTTCACATGTGAAATTTCACTTGTAAATTCATGTGAAATCTTTTCACATATATGAAATTTCACTTGTAATTTGTAATTTCATGTAAAATCCTTTCACATGTGAAATGTCACTTGTAATTTGTAACGTTCATGTGAAATTCTTTCACATGTGAAATTTCACTTGTTATTTATAATTTTATGTGAAATCCTTTCACATGTGAAACTTCACTTGTAATTTCATGTGAAATCTTTTCACATGTGAAATGTCACATGTAATTTCATGTGAAATCTTTTCACATGTGAAATGTCACATGTGATTTCATGTGAAATCCTTTCACATGTGAAATGTCACATGTTATTTCATGTGAAATCTTTTCACATGTGAAATCTCACATGTGATTTCATGTGAAATCCTTTCATTTGTGAAATTTCACATGTGATTTCATGTGAAACTTTTTCCACATGTTAAATTTCACATAAGATCACATAATTTCACATGTTATCACATGATTTCACATGAAATCACATGTATGAATTCATGTGGATTTTTTGTAAGGGCTATGTGCGCATTTGCAGACCGGACTGTACCCTGTCCTTAAGTTTGTTTACATAATATGATATATTTACAAGAGTACACTAAATTTAGTTACAATGGCAATAAAATGAAAAGCAGAAATTTGACACCACCAGTTTCATTTTTCAAGTATGTTTGTGTCAGCAGGAAACAGCAGGAACCTTTTATTTAGCCTTGCCTCTAGTTATCCCACAGTTCAGAACAAATGGAAAAAAATCCCCAGCGGGCCAAATAGAGGAAATGAAGTGTTACTTATTTAAAATAATACATGATTTCTGATTGACAACGAACTGGGACAAAAATATTTTGTACGTATAAAAAGCTCGCATTTTCTGCAAATAGCAAGAACTCAATTATGATTATTTTTAAGAATTTAACCCACATGTGCGAATGTCTTTTATATGTTTAAAGAATTAAATAAATAAAACAACAATTATTGAAGTCTGTTTTCAGATTATATGAAGAATTACCAAGGCATTTATTTGTCTTCCAAGACTTTGGCAAGATCTGGCTTTGGCAGATATAGCACACTTTGTCATTGATAATTCTTCATATCATGCGATAACCGAATTTAATATTAATAATCGTTAATTATTATACAATCAAACACAAACTCAATTCTGATTGATAAAGAGTAGACATATTTTTTTAAGTGACATAATTATCAAGTGTATGATTTCCCTGAAAAATTCGTGAGATGTTCCTGCATTTCGCAATGTATAACAAACAGCAAATCAACAACAACCAGTTTATAAAATACAAATATAAAAGATGCGTTACTAGTTTGGGAACATCCAATCGTTAAGTTGCGCAGATAGAGTTATAATGTACAATAATCACATGAAAACACAAGTTATTTTCTTGACGATACTTCATGCAATCCCAAAACCCCGACTGTTTGGTATGGCAAATATCATTGCATCTTTAAACTGTTCGTAGTCTTTGTGAACAACTGGAAGATAAAGAATACCTGCGCATGTGTTGGCCTTCGGAAATTTAGAAAGCTTTCCGTCATCTTCCGGGTCATGAAGAAATGCTAGTTCGCAACAAAGCCCGAGAGGAGGTAATTGCTTGCAACCAGTTGTGAAGAAAAGAATGTCGGAGAAACTAAGCGCGCAGGAATCTTCTTCGGTATCTTGCAAGAAGTCGCGCCAATGAGAAAGGACTAGGTTTTCAACCAATCTTCTGTTGGAACCCTCGCATTGACGCACCACGTCTGGAAACAGCGCTTCAATTTACGGGACAAAATTTACCCATAAATACCCTGTCGATAGGCCGTAAAACATTGCAAGAAGAACGATGTTTCATGAATTGTCGTCCATGTTTAATATCAAGAAGAAGCTTAGGAACCAGGCTTTCTTCCAGTCTGGGCTACACGGAGGGATAATGATGTATACACAAAATATTTGAGTCGTTTACCATGCGCATCACTTTATATCCCATCATAATAAATGAAAGGTATGTAGAAGGCCGTCAATACCTAATATATGTATTTTTCTGCTTTAGTTAAACAAAAAATTAAGCAAAATGTATTTTTTAGGTAAAACTTGCGTTTGTTAGGTATGAATAACTTTTCATAGGAAAAACACTTGAGATATATTGCGGGCGCATGTCCTGAATTTCTGGCCATGATGGCTGCTTGCCAGGAGTAGGATAAGCAAAATTTCAATTTTCAAAAACATATTTTTGGAAAATCATTTCATATACAGCGAGCTTTGAAGCAAATTTTGTTTGAACAATTTAAAATATAAATTTATTTTATAATTTATTTTATAACAAGATTTATTCACTATGGCGAATTTTGAAATATAGGGCAAGTTTGCTTTGAATGTTTAATTAATATATTAATGTTCATGAATTTTGTTGCTTTAATTCTTTCGCCTAAAACATGCACTGCTTTCCTTTCCAATGAAGCTACACTGTATGTTTCCTAAATTACCCTGTTCTATTTAATTAAGGAAATTAATTTAAAGACTGAACTGAAATTTGAACTTATTTTGTTTTATTAAATTAAATAAAGACAGCTTATTAGCCAAAGCAATTTAGTTGAATGAACATTTCAAAACATTTTACGAAGTGTTTCAGACTAAATTTTACATTAAATCAAAGCTCACAAAATGCAAAATACGGGAAACTGAGCCAACCCGGCCCCTCCAAAAAAAACGCACTCACAAAACACAAATTGGTATGCAACAGATTCAAAACGTTATCTATACATCAACACTATGTAAATGCCTTATTAAACCTTGGCCTAAACAGTTTCCCATTCAGGTTCTCGCTGGTTCGTTGAATAAACAGGGCCGTAAATAAATTGAGTGCCGTTTTCCATGGCGATGTCAGGAGAAGTATTTTGATAGAAAACATTATTTGATTCGTCATCAAAAGGACACATATTTGCAAGAACGGTCTTGTTTTTTATAGAAATGGATACATGTTCCCCTATATGCCACTCTGTACGTGATCCCCCTTGTGATACTCCCCCCCTCTTGTGACATTATGTGACTCCTACTCAAAGACCCCGTACCCCCCACAAGCGTTACATATTTTGTGAATGGCTCCATACCTACAGTATAAACAAGGTTTCATTGGTAAGGATGCAACTACGTGAAAAAATATGGTGTTTCCACAAACAAAACTATTATACTAATGTTGTTGATATATTTATAGTGATCACAACTATAATTAGATTCTTGTTGTCGTTGTGTGAAATTTAAATTTCTTCTACGATATTTTGATTGGATACTAAATATAAACTTTGCTGTGGGTGGAAAGCGATCGGATTAAGGATTGTGTCAGGCTGTTATTTGTAAATTAAAATAGAGCCTGATCTCAGGTTAGGGTTACGGAGACTCAGTAACTCCAGACAAAGGACATTCGCTCAAAACGTATAAATTCTTCTTCTTCGAAATTCTTCGTAGTTTGCATCCCTACCAACGAAAACTTGTTGGACCAGGAACTGGTCCCCAATCGCTGCTAATGTTGTTGTTGTTGTTGTTGTTGTTGTTGTTGTTGTTGTTGTTGTTGTTGTTGTTGTTGTTGTTGTTGTTGTTGTTGTTGTTGTTGTTGTTGTTGTTGTTGCTGTTGTTGTTGTTGTTGTTGTTGTTGTTGTTGTTGTTGTTGTTGTTGTCGTTGTCGTTGTCGTTGTTGTGGTCGTCATAGTAGTTGTTGTTGCTGTTGTTGTTGTTGTTGCTGTTGCTGTTGCTGTTGTTGCTGCTGTTGCTGTTGCTGTTGTTGTTGCTGTTGCTGTTGTTGTTGCTGCTGTTGCTGTTGCTGTTGTTGTCGTTGTCGTTGTTGTCGTTGTTGTTGTTGTTGTTGCTGTTGTTGCTGTTGCTGCTGTTGTTGTTGCTGTTGCTGTTGTTGTTGTTGTTGTTGTTGCTGTTGCTGTTGTTGTTGTTGTTGTTGTTGTTGTTGTTGTTGTTGTTGTTGTTGTTGTTAGGGGGCGACGCTCTTTGAAAAAACCCTAAGGCTCCGTCATTACTTGTCCGATCGGAATGAAACTTGACATAATTATTCTAAGCAATATTCCGCATCGATTGACGGTGTTCGATTTTTCATTTTTGACTTTAGAAGCAAGATACAAGCAATTTTTGACTGTATTCGTAGCAAATAATATATACATATCATTAATATTCAGCAAATATATCAGCAAACGCAAACGATAAGAAAGACATTGTCTTGTCTATTGTTGTGAACACAATCACAATAGTCTAAAGCTTCTCAAGAATGTGAACGACTAATTATAACAATTA
Organism: Paramuricea clavata; assembly: GCA_902702795.2. Lineage (NCBI taxonomy): Eukaryota > Metazoa > Cnidaria > Anthozoa > Malacalcyonacea > Plexauridae > Paramuricea > Paramuricea clavata. The sequence goes on from CACRXK020000091.1 coordinate 41,871, forward strand.
ATTATAAGCGTTAAGTTGACTAAATTTAACACGCTGACTTAGTTTCTCAAAGCGTAGTGGAGTAATATTGCTATCTGGCTGTCATATAATATTCATAGTCCGATAGAAAATCGTGAACCGTAAAAACAAAGACATGAAAATTTGTTTTTAGCACAAGCATGCAGTTATGAAGCCATGACTAAGCGAGATGAAATTGCATTAACCTGGCAACAATTCAGATAATTTGTTACCTTGACTTATTTTGTAATTAATGGCAGGCACGGCAAGGCAAAATTTGATGTACAGCAAAAGTTAGCTGACTTTGGCACGGCATGTTCATTCTAAATATTGTGGGACATTTAACTTATCTATCGAATTCAAATGCGAGGAAATACTTTTGAAAACTGCGCATTTAGTTATCTATGCTTTGTCAAGATTTACACCTCATTTAGGCTATATACACACGGCACTCGACACATTTTGCCCGGATAAAGTGTATCTTGCATGACCAAATTAAAGCAAAACATTTAGCGAACTCAGTCTACGTTGCAAACTTCGAGAACATTAGTTTCACAAGTGTCTAGTTATTTGTTTATCAAGTCAAAATCTCGAAGGTTTTGAACGTTTAACGATTTGCACAAGATCGAAACTGGGTCACGCAGTTCCTGGTCCACTATAGTACGATCGTACTTGTTTATGCACTACCTACACTAGCACAGACAGTTCAATATTGTACCTACAGTATATATTTTGGAAATTCGTTGTTACATAGTTAAAAGTACTATAACTCTTTCATATTCTGCTGCTTTAAATGCAGTGGGTAGAGTAACTACATAACCAACAGTGCAAAGTTCTGAAAGAGAATTGTAGCAAAAGCATCGACAACATGAAAAAATCCGAAAAAAATTCCAAACACTACTTTCAAATAGTGGCGGCTTAAAAAGTACTATTCCAGAACTTTTTCAATCTCAATTTTTCAGACAATTTCTTAAATTTAACATGTTCTGCAGTTCCATGATTCCGGGCGGCCCCCTCTGGGCAAGTTAAGCCCCATTTTTTGACATTGATCCTCACCCCTGGTAATTGTAAGGCTCGCATTGTGATGTCAAGTGTTGCCATGATAACACGACACCACAGAATAGAGTGATACAGAAGGTTGACTCAGCCAACAAACTGTAACCATTGCCACCCTATAATTTGCAATGATTTGTCATCAAGGTGCTGTTGCCATCAATCGTCCACAAAATATATTGAGACTTTTTAAATCAATCCCCTCCCCCCTTATTTCAATGTTGAAATCTACTGTACATATCCAAAACGAACATAAGGTGACACTAGAACTGTAACTGTGTCACTGGCAGTTGAAATTTAACATATGATGTTGGAATTAAACTATATTGTAGTGCCTAACAACATTGAAATCGGGGGAGGGGGTTTGTCTCAAATATTTTGTGGACGATTGTCTGAAATTGAGGAAAATCGAGCACAGGTTTTGGCTATTTATTGCATAATATTTTCTTTGCCGGCGCTTATACGTTAATGTATACGAACAAAATTTGCATAACATATTTGGGCTACATAGTATACATGCCGATATACAAGTATTATATTATGCGATAGTTTGTCCAAGTTAAATTAAAATCCATACCTTACAGGCATCTAACATTCCTTCGCAAGCTTGCCTTCGATTCGAAAAAATATATCGATTATGAATAATGAATAACACGCAACCCATCACAAATCCAGATTTTTCTATTTTTAAGTACTATGTAAATTCAAGATCAACGCCAACGTGTAAACAACCTCGTTCTCATTAAATTAATGTATATGCATGGGCTACCTGTTTTCGCTCCAAATTCAAATTTTAACAACGCGATACCACGCGTTACCATACGTGTTACCACTAATATCAAATATTTATTATTGCTACAATAAGACTTCCGCAAAAAAAGTTCATTTCTAACGGTTGAAAACTACAAGATCGATATGCAAGGAATGATTAACAACGCGTTACCATGAGTTTGGCACGCGTTACCACGCGTTACCATCTTTTGTTTAAAAAAACTACTATATACATTTTAATAAAAACTTGACGGTAACGCGTGGTAACGCGTTGCTTTATCAACAAAATACCATAATGAATAGAGTTACTAGGCGTTAATGCGTAGGGTTATCCGAGATAACACATGGAAATGCATTGTTTTTGTAATAGAAGAGCCAAATAAACTATTAGTGCATGGTAACGAGTATGGTTACGCGTGGTAACGCGTGGTAACGCGTGGTAATGTGTTCTGTTCCTAATAGAGAAGCCATATTATAAAACAATTAGTACATGGTAACGCATGTGCAAATGCGTGGTAACACGTTGCTTTAGTAATTTATATTTCAAATGTCATATCAAACATTAGTTTATGGTAACTTGAATAAATTAAAACTTTGCCCCACCAAGTAATCAAAAGTTAATTAAAAAATGCTTATAGTTTCATCAACATTCAATTATCCATTAACTTGAGTAACTAAAGTATTATTAATCCACGTGAAGTTATACGACTTTATCTAAGAACTATATGCACAGTTAATTCTCTAAGTTAAAGGACCTATCCAAAGATGTACTCGACCGCCCCCCCCCCCCCACCCAATCCCACCCGGCTCAAAAGAAGACTGGATAAGGTACCATTATACAACGTAGAGATCTTTGTATGGGCCACACAATACTACCCAAATTATAGTGAATAGTAAGACGCTTATATTACTTCACAAAAATTCCTTAAATATTTAATCCTTGCCACACCTCTGGGAATTAAATTCTCCACACACTCCCCCCCCCTCCCGCCAGCTATTGTGCCGCAAATAACATGATTTCAAATAACTTCGAGCTGCTGCCATCTAAGTTTTCTTAATTTCTATTATAATCGTCTACCAAATATATACTTATGCTTTTTGGATCACTACCCCATTTCTTTTATATCTTCCCTCCCCCGCCCCCCTGGGCGACTTGACAGTACTGTACTATTCTACATGTGAACAATAACCCGAATAGTATCATCTACAATGACTACTACACATGCACGGAAAGTGATTTCACTGAAAACTTCGAGATGCTTTTAACTAAGTCTTATCAATTTTTAAGACTGTCTGAAAATTGAGGAAAATCGAGCACAGGTTTTGGCTATTTATTGCATAATATTTTCTTTGCCGGCGCTTATATGTTAATGTATACGAACAAAATTTGCATAACATATTTGGGCTACATAGTATACATGCCGATATACAAGTATTATATTATGCGATAGTTTGTCCAAGTTAAATTAAAATCCATACCTTACAGGCATCTAACATTCCTTCGCAAGCTTGCCTTCGATTCGAAAAAATATATCGATTATGAATAATGAATAACACGCAACCCATCACAAATCCAGATTTTTCTATTTTTAAGTACTATGTAAATTCAAGAACAACGCCGACGTGTAAACAACCTCGTTCTCAAACTGGAAATTAGCCGTTCGGGTTAAATTAATGTATATGCATGGGCTACCTGTTTTCGCTCCAAATTCAAATTTTAACAACGCGTTACCACGCGTTACCATACGTGTTACCACTAATATCAAATATTTATTATTGCTACAATAAGACTTCCGCAAAAAAAGTTCATTTCTAACGGTTGAAAACTACAAGATCGATATGCAAGGAATGATTAATAACAACGCGTTACCATGAGTTTGGCACGCGTTACCACGCGTTACCATCTTTTGTTTAAAAAAACTACTATATACATTTTAATAAAAACTTGACGGTAACGCGTGGTAACGCGTTGCTTTATCAACAAAATACCATAATGAATAGAGTTACTAGGCGTTAATGCGTATGGTTATCCGAGATAACACATGGAAATGCATTGTTTTTGTAATAGAAGAGCCAAATAAACAATTAGTGCATGATAACGAGTATGGTTACGCGTGGTAACGCGTGGTAATGTGTTCTGTTCTTAATAGAGAAGCCATATTATAAAACAATTAGTACATGGTAACGCATGTGTAAATGCGTGGTAACACGTTGCTTTAGTAATTTATATTTCAAATGCCATATCAAACATAAGTTTATGGTAACTTGAATAAATTAAAACTTTGCCCCACCAAGTAATCAAAAGTTAATTAAAAAATGCTTATAGTTTCATCAACATTCAATTATCCATTAATTAACTTGAGTAACTAAAGTATTATTAATCCATGTGAAGTTATAGGACTTTCTCTAAGAACTATGCACGGTTAATTCTCTAATTTAACGGACAGATCCAAGGATGTACTCGACAGGCCTACCACCCCCACCCCCCCCTACCCCATCCGGCTCAGAGGAAGACTTGATATGGTACCATTATACAACGTAGAGATCTTTGTATGGGCCTAACAATACTATCCAAATTATAGTGAATAGTAAGACGCTTCTATTACTTCACAAAAATTCCTTAAATATTTAATCCTTGCCCCCACACCTCTGGGAATTAAATTATCCTCCCCATCTCCCCCCCCCGCCCACAGCTATTGTGCCGCACATAACATGATTTCAAATAACTTCGAGCTGCTGCCATCTAAGTTTTCTTAATTTCTAATATAATCGTCTACCAAACATATAGTGATATTTTTTTAATCTCTCCCCCATTTCTTTTATATCTCCGCCCCCCCTGGTCGACTTGTCACTACTGCACTAATCTACATGTGAACAATAACCCGAATAGTATCACCTACAGTGACTACTACACATGCACGCAAAGTGATTTCACTGAAAACTTCGAGATGCTTTTAACTAAGTCTTATCAATTTTTAAGACAATCGTCTACAAAATATATTGAGACTTTTTAAATCAATCCCCTCCCCCCCTTATTTCAATGTTGAAACCTACTGTACTTATCCAAAACGAACATAAGGTGACACTAGAACTGTAACTGTGTCACTGGCAGTTGAAATTTAACATATGATGTTGGAATTTTATAAACTAAATTGTAGTGCCTATCAACATTGAAATCGGGGGAGGGGGTTTGTCTCAAATATTTTGCGGACGATTGATGGTCCTAGCCAATGTGGTTATGAGGGGCATTCACCCTCTAAATGCCTGCTATTTTTAATATTTTAAGTTGAGGGGCGGGAGGAGGTGAGTGTGTTGAAAGTGTTGTGGGGGGGGGGGCACACTTAGCACCCGCCAAATGCAGGTAACATTTATCACTTATTTACTGAGACCTAGGGAAACAGTGTGTTTTGTGGACCCGAGACCGCCGACAACGGCGGTTGAGGCGGCACAAAACACAGTGCTTTCCCGAGGTCTCAGTAAGTAAATAAGTGTTTTGTTATATAGTATATAAATGTCAAAGTATGAATAAATTCACTGGTTATTTTAAACCAAAAGTGGATAAATGGAACGCCGTAAATGTTTCGTAAAAAGTTTCAAAAATGAACTTTGGAACTTCATGGTTGACACGCATGCGTATTGCACCCATTTTATTATTGACCGGTCAGTAAATGTTTCATTGCAGACCGGTTGCCGAACATGACTTTTTGTGGACCGGCACGTGACACGGTTTTGACCAATCAACATGAACAAAAAAATTGAACTTTGACACTAACTATATAACAATCAAACATTGTCTGGAGGAATGCCCCCACTCCCCGGAAAAATTTTTAAAACTAGAGTTTTTGAAATGCCATTTAGAAGCAGATTTACAGAGTTCTAAAGGTAACAAAATGTCATTAAAACATACAGCTCAAATTGTTTTGTCTACATGTGTAACTGAAATAATATCAATTAACTTTGTGGTTTATTATTGACCATTGTTACAAAGTGGGAAGCCAAAGACAATTAGGCCCCCCAACTAAAAAGAAAGTGGGGGCCTGGGCCAAACTAATCCCCCCCCCCCACTTCTGACGCCCCTGCTCCTCATAAGCGCACTGGCTAGGACCATGCATTGCAATAGTTCTGCCAAAATCATAGAGGTAAATTACTGGAATTAGCCTTTATTCAAAACCAAGCAAAATATTATATAGTATTTATAAAATAGCAACTGATCGAACAGAAATATGAACAGAAGAAACTTACCTGCAATTCTGCATCAGAAAGGACAGATCTAAGAGAATTTAGAGCAGTGATTGCTTGACTTAATGAATTTGCAACGTTGTGCGAGCTACCATTTTGCGTCGCCATGTTTTTCAGAGAATGCCAGATTCGCGCCAAAAGTATCCAATCGCCATAACCGCCCCCTTGGGACAGGGGACTGGGTTAAATAATAAATAACCACTTTGGGTTTTTTTTGTTTATATAATAAACAATCGCTTTGGGGTTTTTTGTTTATATAATAAACAATCACTTTTGGATTTTGTTTATATAATAAATAATCATTTTGGAGTTTTTGTTTATATAGTAAATAATCACTTTTGAATTTTGTTTATATAATAAATAATCACTTTTGGATTTTGTTTATCTAGTAAATAATCACTTTTGGATTTTGTTTATATAATAAATAATCACTTTTGGATTGTGTTTATATAGTAAATAATCACTTCCACATTTTCTGTTTATTTGCTTAATAATCATTTTACTGTTCAATTTTGTAATAAATAATTTAAATTATTAGTAAATAATGAAAAAAGCGAAGTGATATTACTTTAAACAAACGGCGCCCCATAATGGCTTTCCATAATATAACATACCTACTTTATATATGTTAGAAATCGATAGTTCTGGGGTTAAAAGTGTAAAACTTTGATTTATTTTTGCCGTTTTGAACAAAAAACTAAGAAAACAATTATCGTGTTGCCATAGCTGGCTAACCAACCTCGTTCCCAGGGTAGACCCTGGGGACGAGGTTGGTGAATTTGGTTGCTGGCTAACATGACGCGGCAACGCGAGCCTGCCGTCCGTGTAGGCGTTATTAAAGTACTTCATGTTGAAACAATTTTGGAAAATGTGGGCGAGAGGTTGTTGCATGCATGTATTTCTAGGATTATTGAATGATTATGTGTATCATTAGATTTAAATAGGCCTTTTTACTGGCTTAAAAGTTGCTGGTGGGGTGGGGGTGGGGATTCACGACAGGTAAGGAAATGACCACGGGACTTTGATCTCTTATGTTCCTCCACCCTCCGGGAAATTCACTAAGATTGCATCCCCACGTACCTTGGACAATCCTCGTTGTTAGCCCGGGTGTCAACCACTCGGAGAAGCCGATGACAAGTGCATAAATCGAAAGGAAACGGAAGTAAGAACTAAAATACAAAGGAAGTCAGGAAACGGAAATTAACCACAAACATTGCTGATTCAGCCGAATATTTTTCTCGCCGTCTGGATGTTTACAAGAGAAATATAAATATTCTTGTACTAATCTATAGCCAATTCTTAGTGTTATTTGTAAGATACCACGAACAAGTAGATCAAGATCATAGTCCCTTATGGTAAAATGTGATTCCCTGTTCGTATTAGCTGAGACAAATGAACGTCCACGTCGATACGTCGTCGTATTGTACTCTCAGATACTCAAAATTTAATTCTTGCAATTTCTGCCCAGGAAAGTCCAACTTGAGAATTGAGAGTTTCGATTGCCTGTTTTCAGACGTCCAGTCTTGGTCTTCCCACACCAGAGATAGTTAGCACTCCCACTGTCCTACACTTGTCTGAACAATTCCGTGGTCCGGGGGGGGGGGGCGGTACTCCAACAAAGGGCGAAAGGAAAGTGCTTCGCATCTTTCGCATCTTTCCCTTTGACGACGAACAATCACTTGAAGGATGCGCATATCTGACAAAAGTTGTTGTTCTAGAGAATATTAAGCCTTATAAGATTGCGAAGAATATTTATATTTCTCTTGTAAACATCCAGACGGCGAGAAAGATATTCGGCTGAATCAGCAATGTTTGTGGTTAACTTCCGTTTCCTGACTTCCTCTGTATTTTAATTCTTACTTCCGTTTCCTTTCGATTTATATTTTTGACTTTTCGATTTATTTTTATGAGCCGCGGCTTTGACTTATCATTTGGGAGTTTCGCTTTATAAATAGAAGTTTGGACTTGCGTTTAATTTTCATATATATCCTTTGAGATTTGAAATGTATTTTGCATTTTTCAAGTATATGCTTTAAACTTTCGTTTTATTTTTTTGAGTTTGAACTTCATCTTGATATTTTCAACATTATATTGAGAGTTATAAGATGTTTATATGATGTTTGAATATTACTTATTGACTTGAAATCATTTTGACCGGAACGGAACGCCATAGTACAAGGAAAAGCTCTCAAAAAAATTTGACAGGTTAGCAAAATACATTTATTACATAGAAATTAGTTTAAATACAAGTTTTTTAAAGAATTAATACCGAAACAACAGCGAAAAAACATGTTCATTGAGAATATAAATTGTTCAGAAAAGTTTGCAACGAATTAAAGACAAATGAATTTGCAGTCAACAAGCACTTATATACTATACTACCAAACATCTGTGTGTGTGTGTGTGTGTGTGTGTATATATATATATATATATATATATATATATATATATATATATATATATATATATATATATATATATATATATATATATATATATATATATATATATATATATATATATATATATATATATATATATATATATATATATATAGCTGCAATAATCAACTACTAAGCTTGAAATCAGTGCTCCCATCATGCTTTGCCCGCTTAGGGTTTAAGGTTTAAGGTTTTAAAGTTTAAGGTTTGCGAAGGACAACCTTTATTGAATTAGCTGTATATATATATATATATATATATATATATATATATATATATATATATATATATATATATATATATATATATATATATATATATATATATATATATATATATATATATATATATATATATATATATATGAGCTTTTCTGTGAGATATACCGGTTCTAAAACCATTTCTTTCACTTCGTCTTCGAGTTGTAAAACAAAAGTATTTCAAATTTTCAAGGCCAAGCGGTTTTTGGCCGAACAAATTGTCAAGACATTGTAACAGAGGATAATTAATTATCGCTTCAGTTAATGGCTATTAGACTATATTATAAAACAATTATACCATTCGCTCTGGTCGTATATGGCTGATAGTCGACTCGGTGCTATGCACCTCGTCGGCTATCCGCTCATATACGACTCGAGCTCGTGGTATAATTGTTAAATATACTATACAAAGTTTGCAGCAAATGTGTTTGATATTGTGTTTAGTGTTGCTTTACACAATTGTACGTCGAATTGATTAAGAATTATTTGTTCTGTCTCATCACAAGTACATAAATACGTATAGAAAAATCTTTTTCTTTGTTATATTAATCCCCGAGCCAACGGTGGCGCCGTTCCGGGCATTAGCCCGGGTCGAGGGTACTAATAGGCCCTTTCAAGGTTTATTCCGCCATATTGCCGGGGGTACAAAACATTGGGGCGAGCGCGCGGCCAAGCCATGCATGGCTGCCTTATATTTTACTAGTGAGTGAGCGATAATTTTGTGTGGACATTTTGTTGATTTTCTCATGCTATATTAAAAGATAGTCCAACCTTTTGTATTTTGGCTGATCTGTGTGTATTTTCAAACTACTGGTAAAGATTTCAATGGAATCTGAATGGGGGAAATCCGTGAATATGCTGATTTCTTCGACACCTTTCGGCGAGCTGTTTACAGTGGATTCGCGACAACAAAACGCCGAAAACAGGGCTTTTACGTCTCTGTTTGTTTAAACAAAACAACATTACAAAAGAATCATGTTTAAAAACAATACAACAAAGCTGTCGGGAAAGAAGAAAGACGTCCACGTGCGAGAATGTAACCTGATACCAATGTCAATCTCACCTTTAATTATATGACATTCTATAAGTAATTGGATATAAGAGATAAACTTCTAAAAGTAGGCGAATCCAAAGGGAATATAATATTGAGAGATATTGAGAGTTTCAGTTGTTCTCATAGGACGTATACCACCCCCGTAGCCAACTGAGAGCAAAACACAAGCAGACGGAACAGTATCTACAATGGCAATGCTGTTCAATAATCTTAAAAACCTGCCTGCAGTATTTGATAAATTTTTGTGACTATCAATCAAATTCATCAACATAGCACAAGAAACTCATCAAAACTTTACAAGTGGTATAAAAGAACAAATTATGTAAAACATATTCTCTCTAATAATGGAGTTGATGTATGGAATTCACTAGAATAAAAAATAAAAACATAAACTCTCAATACATCTCAAAAACAAATTAAACAGCATTTTGTTATGAAAACATTCTATTTGCATATTATTCTATTTGCATATTATTGTTCCTCTATTACTCTGAAATTTCTCTCTCTGATTTGACTGTAAAATAAAATAATATATTATAAATCTAACAGTTAATTATAAAGCTTTACTAGGGGCCTAAAGCAAAAAGCCTGACAAAGTATCTAGTAGGTCTTTAGTCTAAATTAATATAAGGAAAAATATGTAAATATTTTCTATGGAACTGTACATAAAGAAACTCTTTCATTGGTAATATTTCTGTCCTCAGGTTTTCTGGGGTCAAATTCTTTCCTCAATGTTTAATCGCAGCCAGGGTTTTGGTCTAAATATTAAATTTTTAACCTTGCTTGGATTTACTTCTTTTCATGTTCCTTTGTTCCATCCTTGGAGAACACTGGTATAGGCACACAGGCTGGGGAAATATATTACTTGTTGTAAGCATAGTTGATCTTATACATATAGAGGACTACAAGTACATGATTACATGCCTCAACTGTTCCAGTTGTTCAAGGACACACATCCACACTTTTATATGTGAGTCATCACAAATCCTTTGTGGTCGACATACTGAGCTTTACAAAAAAATGTCATGGTCTTGTCAATGGGCTTTTGGCAACATGAATTATATCAACAAATCCACTCATCCAATATGAGTAAACCCTGTCATCTTTGTATTTGCCAATATATTCAACATCCACTGCCTTTACTCGTAGAATGTAAGGGCCTAGCATTCCATCATCAAGATGTGGCCATGTTTGAATGTCATCTTTCCAATATTCATCGCACTGTTAGGATCGCTCTTAATAATATCATTAGTTTGTAGCCTTTGTTGGTATTCCTTCTTTAAATGCTCTTGCCACAAGTTCAACCTTTTTCCCACTCTGTCAACCCAACGAAATCCTCGTATTCAAGCTTCTCCTTGGTAGCCATAAACAGCCAAAGTAAAATGACTATTTGCAATATAATCTACTATGAGAACATAAAATATAAACAAGTTTATCTCTTATATCTATGTCAGTATAAAGGTGAGATTGACATTGGTATCAGGTTACATTCTCGCACCTGGACGTCTTTCTTCTTTCCCGACGGCTTTGTTGTATTGTTTTTAAACATGATTCTTTTGTAATGTTGTTTTGTTTAAACAAACAGAGACGTAAAAGCCCTGTTTTCGGCGTTTCGTTGTCGTGAATCCACTGTAAACAGCTCGCCGAAAGGTGTCGAAGAAATCAGCATATTCACGGATTTCCCCCAATCAGATTCCATTGAAATCTTTACCAGTAGTTTGAAAATACACACAGATCAGCCAAAATACAAAAGTTTGGACTATTTTTTAATATAGCATGAGAAAATCAACAAAATGTCCACACAAAATTATCGCTCACTCATTAGTAAAATATATGGCAGCCATGGCTTGGCCGCGCGCTCGCCCCAATGTTTTGCACCCCCGGCAATATGGCGGAATAAACCTTGAAAGGGCCTATTCGCTCAGCTATTTGCATAAAACCCTTGAAATTGATTCCTTGTTTATGTTAGGGAACAAGGGCTTTACTCGGCTTTAATCAACGTTTATGCTCCTATTAAGGAAACTAAACTTTTTTATTATTTAAGCTACGTAGGCTATATGTATGTCGTTGTGGTGTATCTGCTCAGTTTTCCGCACAAAATTGTATTACGAAAGGCACCGCGGAGTGCATATAAATAAGGCAAAAATTTTGTTGGCAAACGTTTACATTTTTCTAAAAATCTATCTAATCGTATATTGAAATATATACATGATTATAGTAAAAACGTGGTGCTTGACTTTGTGAAAATTGCCCATGAAGGTGATCTTGGCAGAGCAACTTGGCACATCAGTAAAATCGACAGTTTCGGGACCCTATTTTTGCTGTCTCGTTTCGTAGCAATTTGTCGACCGATTTCTTGTTTATGTTGTGGAATGGGTTCTTTGTATTCTAACTTAGTTGTTTGTTACAAAATAACTAGCAATTACCGAAGTTTCTTTCAGTAAAAGGATTTTGAATTCATCTTACACCACTGTTTGTATGCAAAAATGACATCACCTTGTACCGAATCTCAGTTAGCAAAGAATCTGCCTTTTTCAACACTCTCTTTTCAGGTTGATTTTAAAAGCTAATTGATATTTTGTTCATAAAGCATAAAATTGTGAGAATACAAACAATAACAAAACAAGAAAACGCCTTCTTAGATGAGTATCGCAAATTTGCAAATCCTATTGTTTGTTTTTAGAATTCAGTCACGCGATGATATCGCGCTCACGTACGTGTATTGCACGCTTGCGTTTCTGCGTAGACAAAAGTTCGCTCTGTTGTTGTCGTGTATTTAAACTGCCGCTTGCTATAAAATTACCTACCACGGGCTCAACCTACACATAACTCAGTTAGCAAATAACTGTGTTATGTGATTTCCCTATTCAGATGTAAGCTCCTGGCCAATCAGAAGACACATAGTGACTACCATGTAAATTATCATTTATAGACTTGGAGCGAGGGGATACGGCGAAATATTACCCGACGTGATGATATATGCGTCGAGTAATCACATATCGTTTGGAATATTAATGACAACATTTTTCAAATTTTGCTTTAAAGTTTAATTATTCCTTGCCATTATTTTGTCGGCCATTTTGTTGTTAATGTCATGTTTTGTTGTTAATGTAATGTTACGTGGTCTACGCGAATAATGTGCAACCCCATGTTCCCCGGGGAACATGGGGTGGAACATTGTCAAAAGAAACGCAGGCTCGCTAATTAATGACGTAAGGCGTGATATCGCGATTAATTCATGCTCACGTGCAACAAATTGACCTTTCTGATTGGACAATTTGAAGTTGAGGTATAATATTTATTGTTATTGTACATGTAAATACGATTTTTTGAAAAGTATGTCAACATCATGCCGTTTTTGTCACCTTTTAGTTGCGATAAAGTTTATGAGAAGTTCAAAAATCAGAGCAATTCTTGGTATGCCGGGTTGTTTACACCTCGTAGCGATGAACAAAGGACGACACTGTCAGTATCTCCCTATGGAAACAATTGTTTTGCAATATCCGTCGATTCATATCCATGTAAAGCCGAAGGCGAAGGTACTGTAATTATACAGCGAAGCTGCAATTTCTTGTTTGAGGTTGCACCTCTCGAAAAAATAATTGTTCTTTTGTGATCACCTAAATTTATCGCGAAGAAAGATATAGCTATAATGTTATAGACTTTTATACCCAGTATTGTTAGAAGATATATAAAAAAGGGCTATTACTCAAAATATGAATGAAATGCGTAAAAAGAGTACCTGCATGCGTGAAATTATAACTATATGTACTGGTTTATGCGTATATTTTTTTAAATTGATAAATCCTTTTTATTGCACTGTTTATTACGATATACAAAATATATAATATAAATAGACAGTGTGTATGCATGCATATACCTATTTTTGTGTCTGCTAAGTTTGATTTGTCAGTGGTAAATTTTCAATTGTTTTTCTTGCTTTTTGTTGCTTCATAGTTATTTTTCATAAATTGAAACTCTTCTATCCTGTCGCAATGATTCTGGGAATGGTTTTGTTCTACACCGCTGATGAAGTTGGCAGGTATAAATATCCACATGTTTTACATTGATTTTAATCTGATTTATTATAAGGTATACAAGAAGCGAAAAATTCGCAAACGCCATATATAAAGATCGCCACTAAGTTTATCCGCATTATACGTTTGATGACTCCAATCACGGGGAAAAACTTATCGAATGGCTTCAGTATACCAGGTCCATTTAAGTATTTATTATCAAAGGGCGTCCCAAGAACCAAATTGAGATCAGAGGGTTACGTTATGGAGTTGGGATTAAGATGCAAGGAACAGAATTGGTTAAATGCAAAACGTTTTAACTAGATTATATTGGATGTTATAGTTACTTATAATTATAAGGGATGTTATAGTATATATAGAAATTCACCCATGCAGAAATCCCAATATGTAATTTCTTAAATCCGAAAATTAGGACTGGGTAGGATTTAAAGTGCGAGCAGTTTATTCCAGTTGGAGGCAAACCCTGAGTTCATGCGTAAATCGTTGCCTTCAAAAAGTTAATCAGATTATCTGTCCATGTGTCATATTAAGTTAAATTGCGCCCTACTGAGGTTATTATTTTACTCTGTCTAACGCCAGACAGAGTAAAATGGTGCTCAATGGGTTAACGTAAGGTCAATGGACCTTTCCCCTTATAACTAAAATTTTGATCTAGACAAGTCTAGACAAAAATTTCATCACATCTTCAAAGAGCATCACAAAATTAGTAATATTCTAAAGTTTCGTTGCGAAATGTTGTAAAATGCGGATAATATAGCCTTGCGAAGTTTGCAATTTTCAGTCATTTTGTATTACAAACGGGAAATCGATGCCCCAACACCCGATTGGGCTGTCAATTTCCCATGCGTAATACAAAATGACTGAAAAACGGCAAACTTCGCAAGGCTATATTATCCGCATTTTACAACATTTCGCAACGAAACTTTGGAATATTACTAATTTTGTGATGCTCTTTCAAGCTGTGATGAAAGTTTTGCCTAGATCAAAATTTTAGTTATAAGGGGAAAGGTCCATTAATTCTGCTCCAGTCCTTAGACGGTCATTATACTTCACCAGGTATCCAGTATCATCATGTGATCAAAATAAAGCAATATGGTTGGCTACTTTACTACTGAATTATGAATTCATGCCAACTTGACATATGTTAGTCCTCATATAGACCCAACGTTTTGTATAGTAATAAACGTAAAAAAAGAATTTCCACATTATCACGAACGCAAAATATGACAATCTTTAATATGCATGCACGGAATGTAATCTCAGCAACAATTTACAAGGCTGGTATGAAAGTCTCCATACATGAACGTATTGCATGATTCCGTTAAATAATACGAAGACCCCCATGCGTTAGCCTTTTGTAAGACATTTTAATTTTTAGTCTTTGAAAATGCTTCTCATAAATATTTATTGCATAAATAATTCTTGGGTTTCACTACGGCATTATGCAGGGAATCTGACGGGGGGTCAACCTCAAATGTATTGATGCTTATTCTGTACTGGAGTGAGAAAATGATACGAAATTCCATGTATCTGCACCAAACACAAGGCTAATACATAAAACAAACACACGACTCACTCTGATTACTGTGTTTTGTTTTAGAGTTGACCCCCGTCACTTTTGTGACGTCATATGAAACCCAAGAATAAACATGTAAACTACTTATCACATATTTGTTGCAGGAGTATTTTGTTTTACTACACAGCTGGTATTTCACTTGGAATGATTATGGCCGTTTTCCTTCTCTTGTTTGTTGTTTCAAAGTTTATACCACAGGTACGTGCATGAAAGCATAATTTCAGTCCACCTGGAATTCCTATATCACGGTATGGTACTTGTTTGTTTTCATGCAACCAAGTACCATATGTTTTTTTTACGGCTAACATTACGTGCGACGATGGAAGTTTAATATAGGCATAAATAGAGTTTATTTAAATACTTCTGATTGTTGGTAAATCGTATGGCATATGTTTGACGACACTTATTGTTGAAATATTTTATTACCACACAATAGCAAACAATAGTAAACAAAACGAGGAGATAATTGTACGTTTATGCATTTTACATATTTTATTATTAGCATGACGAAATTACTAGATGCTGATTGGTTGAGAGGAGTACAATTATTTCATTAATTGTACTGCAGTACAATTAATGATTTTCCCAAAACAAACAAAATGGCGGAAAGGTATTTTAAACACAAATGTGAAATGAAATTGCCCTGGTGGAACTATATGAAAAGACGAACAAAAGCACATAATTTTGCTTTAACAAAAGTACTAAATGAAAATACGAACAAAAGCACAAAATTTTGGTTGAAAGTATGGCAAGACTGGACTTTGCCGAGAGAATATGATGTTGACATTCAGAAGTATCCAATTTTGTGATGCTAATAATAAACAAGTAATCATAGTGCTATTAATCCCTAATTGTACTCGCCATCGCATTATTACCTATACAAATTACTTCTCTCCTGCATGTGCAATCTTCTGTCGACAATATTGTAAGTTAAGGTCGATGAGTTTTTCCTTTTTTCGACAAATTCGCATTTTTGTTGCATGTTCTTCGGGAAGTTAGTTATTGGCTACTGACTTCCCGAGGCAGGGCCTTCGCCAGGTAAGAGCCTGGGTACGAGGTTGGGCCTTCGCTCGAAACGTCGAAGTTGTGCATATATATTTTTCATGTAGTTCTATCTCTCTCAATCCGCGACTGTCTCCGTTCGAGATTATGCTTTGCAATGCATATTTATAGGATCTTTGGGCTGCGTATATTGGCAACATAATATTTTTGTTTCTATTCACCAGACCCCGCCCTCCACAACGTACAAACTTTTAAAATTCTATGCAAAAATTATGAATTAAAAGTTCTGCCATTATAAGAATTAAAAGTTCTGCCAATTTCTGCTTTTGACAGGCAAAGACAGATAGAGTTAAACATAGGGAAAACGTTCATTAATGCCATAGGGGTGGACAGTGCCAAGTTTGGAAATGAGGCGCATTTCATGTCTTACAAATTGCACCCTTGTCTCAGATGAGCCTGATTCTTTGAAGACTTTAGTTTACATTTTGTCGGCTCTCAGCACATACATGTTGCATGCATTTGTACCTATAACAATTGTTTCTTTTTCTTCAGAGAGGCGTTGGTTATGCGTTCATGTTTTGTGGCTCCAGTGTCGCCCTTTATTTCTTTCGATTTATCAAAGATCAGATCGTCAAAGGAGAGTTCGCAGACATCAAGATATTTTATGCTTACTTTATGTTTGCAGGTGAGGCTAATTAAGAACATATTCGTGTTTGCAGCACTACAGAACTGTTTTTTGGTGGCTTTTGGTGTTAATTTTTTTGTTGTTGGTATAAGATTATCCTGTCGAGGTTAGCTTTTTTCCCTTTAATAAAGCAAAAATGTAAGCTCAAAGCGCCCAACAGAGCGCAGTTGTGACTTGGTGGCGCTGGGACCGTGCTGAAATATTATTTCGGCAATTGCCGTATTGGGACAGCAATGTTTTGCCATGGTTTTAAGTGCATGATTGTTTATTCTTTTACTTTCTAAGGATCTTGAAAAATAGCCGCCATGTTGAAAATCTACCTTTCGTCCACCCCTTCTATCAGCGATCGTTATACAGGTCTAGTCAATTCCAAAACCGTTTCCGTGGAGTGGAGCCTACAGCTATCATATAAACTTGTAGTAAATGGTCATCAACTCGAAAAAGAGCCTAAAAATATAAATTTATTTGAACTTTTAAGCCTTTATCGTAAACTTTTGCACTAGTTGTAGGGCCTCCAATAAACCTTGAGGGTTCAAAATTGCTTTAAAATGCTATACGCATGCTGACAAAATATGGCGTAGGCAAGAGTGTATGATGCCATTTTGTTTAGAATATTCCGCAGGCCCTCTCATGCTTCCCATGAGTCATAGGACCTGTGGAGGAGGCTTCTTCTTTTGATTGTCTCCAAACCACATACCTACCTCCATTCAAAGATTGGCTGCCTCCGCACAAAAACCATTTACAGGCATTTACTAATCTAGACCTCACTCTGAAAACATCATCCGACAAGACATACCATTGTATACAATGATAATATAGACATAATCATGATCATTATTTCTTAATTTTTCTATAAGCTACTTTATGTCTTTCAAACGTAGGTATTATCAGCTTCCTATATTGCTACTACCGTGGACCAATTGAGAGCGCTCGTGGCTTGGATATCATGAGATGGTCTCTGCAGTCTGTGGCTTTGTTTATGGTTTACTACAGTATACGTTGTGAAAAGATTTCCTTGGCCTTTGTATTGATCCTGATTGCCACAAAATGGATATCATTGCCTGCAATTCCTCATTATATTCTAACAAGAGGATGGTAGGTTTTGAACATAATTAGTATCAGTAACATAGTATCATATAACATGCAGCTATAGTGAAGGTCTTTGTTTTGTTAATTTGACTAACAGGTAGAGGCATTATACGCAACCACGTTTGCTGACCAAATGCTTGGTATATTTACAAGTTTTCGATCACCTTTCTCCGGCACGGCTAAAAATGTATCTCTATGCCAGATCATTCTGGCCTAACTGAGCATGTGTAGATTCTACATAATAACATGTTTTGAATATTAATGAGGCGGTACCCTGAATGATTTCAAGATATAGTCGAGAAAGGTTATGAGTTATTGATAAAATAATTTAATTGATGAAGAAAAGGCTGAAGGCCGAAACTGCATAAGCCACAATTTAAACCTCAACTTGTTACAACTACGTCAAAGTAAAGCAAGACAGAAGCGCGCGAAAATTCTTGTGAGCCCGCGATGCTATACAATGAATGCATGCGAATATGGCAATTTTTTGTGCAACTGATGACATCTTAAATTAGCCCTTCGGCAGTCCTTCGTTGCATGAGCGACAACACATGATTTCCGCAAGACCTGCAGGATCTTGTTATAAATTGTTCGTATCTGACTTTTCAGTTTTAGTTTTCCTAGCAACTGCATAACAAGCCAACTAACGATGGAAATTCAATACATGCCATAAGCCAAATTTCTTTTCATGCATGCGTCATGTAGGTGACCTTACGGGTGTGCGTTATAGGCTGTCATATTCCATGAGGGCCATCAGCTGGACCGCTGCACTTCCCCTAAATTGTTTTCCACCTCCCCCACCATTTCCACTAAAATACGGCCTTGTTAATCACAAAGTAGTATTACTAAGCTATAAATCAAATAACGTACGTCACCTATGTGCGCGAATCAAATTTAAGTTGATGGACAGCATTGTACGTAATTATATACACTCACTTAGAAGTTGACCGGGAAAATGGGAGTCTATTACTAATAATACGTGAAATATGAAGTCATCGTTAATTCTAAATGTGATATTTGTTGTGTTGGTGTAATGTACTCAGGTGAATAAGATGCTTGTGGTGTTACTCGTGAGTGTATATCCACACCGGACAGGCTTAAGAAATATGCCTGGCCACGGTGGGAATCGAACCTACGACCTTCGGAATATACTAGCCCAATGCTCTGCGAACTGAGCTACGCGGTCAGGTCGGTTCGAGTATGTGATATTTCGGAACTGAGTCTAGTTCCTTCGATATCAGTGTAATCTAATAACCATGATATTTGTTCTAGACTCAGTTCCGAAATATCACGTACTCGAACCGACCTGACCGCGGAGCTCAGTTGGCAGAGCATTTGGCTAGTATTCCGAAGGTCGTAGGTTCGATTCCCACGGTGGCCAGGCATATTTTTCAAGCCTGTCCGGTGTGGATATACACTCAGAGTAACACCACAAGCAAACACAAGCATCTAATTCTAAATGTATTTCCACATAACCTTTATAACCTATCCCAAGAAAAATGGGAGACAAGAAAACGTGCAGTTTTACAGTATTGCCTTTTAACTGTAGGATTCCGTATCGTGTTCAATCTTACTTTCGCGGACCACGTTTCATCACTGCAGAAGAGTATGAAAAAGAGGGAGTTGAAGAGACTGCCAAGGCACTCAAAGCGTTGCGAGAATATTGTGAAAGTCCTGAATGCAACACTTGGAGAACTGTGTCCAGATTAAAGTCTCCGAAAAGGTATTTTTATACTTTCCTAATGTAGATTATGATGTTTAATTGATTACGTAGGGTAATGCGCAGCCTAGTCCCTAGGCCTCTTAGTACGCCTATTGCGCGTTTCTGCATATTAATAAGGTGACGGCTCGTGTTTACCCTAATTAAAGTTATGAGCATTCGAACAGCGGGTACGTTTTTAACGGAACTGGGCTTTCTGTGCTCGCAGGGAAACTACCTACAATACCCAATTACGCATTGTGATTGGCTAAAAAGCGAAATTGTCAACAAAAATGCGGTGATTGGTCGAGAACGAAATTCCGCCTTGTTAATTGTGATAGGTATTTCGAGTATAGTTAAACCTCTCGTGACAGCTATTGTGTCTGTATACATGCACATGCGTGCTCGTCGAGTATGTTTTGCACATTGCTATAGTTGAAAGAATAAAATGTAAGTAAATGATCGCTTTAGTTAATTAAAGATGCGTATTAATGCTGGTTGCCTTTTTTCGTCCATGTTGATCAAACTTTACAATTTCCAGGTTTGCATCGTTCATGTCGGATGGGGTGGATATTACACTAGAAGAACAACAGGAATTTGACGAGACTTCATTTGACTGTATGTCTTTTCTGACAAGCGATGAAGATAGTCAAGACGAATTGGCATTTGGAGAACTGTAGCAAAAATTGTGTAGATTGCAAAATATATGAACCGAAGATAGAATCTACACAACGTCGCGCAGTGTTGCTATATAAGAAGCACCCTGATTCCTTTTCTGGTCCAAGCTAGTTCTCCACAGAACGATTAAGATTTCTTCAGAAGTCGTCTGATCTCGTGAACACAGCGGAGATGTACATTAAAACGAGCAAGTAAGGCATATTAGTCATTTTTTCAAACCATTTATTGTTTGCGTCTGTTTGATTGCTTGAGCAGTACATTCAATTATTTCATTAGTTGTACTCTTCCACACAAATAAACCTGCCATGGAGTAGAAATTAATTTATTCAAAAGTATTTGGAAATGCTGGAAATTATCGAGTAAAAATTAGCGCGTTTTGGAAGGTGTGAGTATGCAAAAGTAGGATTCATAATTTATCATACAACCAATAAACAAGCAGTTACATGATATTTTTTATGCAATTAAGGATTTTCATTTCTTATGTATGAATGCCAAAATCATTCCTATAGAAATTACATCCCATATGTTGAAGCAATCTTTATTTATATATTATCTATTATATTTTTTGGGAAGGCCGCTTCAATCTCACCAGCTATAATATAGGAAATTCACAACACAAAAAGCTCAGTACATTTCATACGCATGGAAAAAGTCGAATAGTCGAAATAGTCGATCTTGTTGCTTTGTTTGCTATAAAGCGCATATAGTTGTTCTTCAGAACAATTGTCATAAATGTACAGATTTATTTTATATATTGTCTATTGAAAATTTTGTTAAAATATATGTGATAAAAGTATAATTTAATTTAATAAGACGCCTAGATTAAACTATTTTACGTTTAAACTATTAGAGTTGAATCGCTGGTCCAAACAAACATGTAAAATACCAAACACCAAAGGATTCAAGAAGTTTTTATGTTTTGTATTTAGTTATTATTATTAATTAAATTGTTCAAAATATTGACCATATAACAATCGTGGGCATAGCTTTGTAAAATAAAAGAGAGACTCATGAGACTAAGAGACTCATGAGCTACAGACCTTAAAATATTTTTTACAGGGCCGTCTGACAAAATGTCCGATGACTTTGAGTTTGGGTCGGACATATGTGTTATGATGTCCGATTACCTTCAGTTCAGTGTGGCTCGGAAATAACAAATTAATATCAGCACAATGTATTAATTCTCAAAGGCAAATGTTGTGGAGATATTAAATAATTTGTGTCATTCATATTTATTTCCAAGCCAAAATTAACTTGCTTGCCAAGAACAGCAGTAACAATTCCACAACTTAAGCCTTTTCTACTTCGCTCGCCGCCCCGCCCTTGATTACATTAAAACAACATTTCCAGTTCACTTTTTATACACTAGTCTGATTCTCCATTTAACATACAAGCCTCTAGTCCTGGACTAGGTTAATTTTGATTTACGTTGGACAAAGCTACAGTTTGGTTGGACAGCAATGCACTCGGGTCGGACAAACGATAAACCTCAGTTTCACTTACAGGTAGGTCGGACAGAATGTCCGGTGGTTTCTTCTTTACGTCGGACAATCTCACGAATGGGCTGGACAATGTCCGTGATCGACCGATATTTTAAGGCTTGGAGCTATCTTCGGAAAAGCGCGGGAATTGTACCGGAAGGGCTGGAAGATAATGGTTAGCCATAGTTTATTGTATGACGTCAGCAATCTTTAATATAAAGTTTGCTTTTCTATGTTAACTGCTGACAATGGTAAAGCCAGACCATTTTATATAAAATTGTGCGCTATTAGCTATAGTAGTTCCTAAAACATTCGACCCAAACTTTAAGCCAAAGTAAAAGTATATAATTATGAGGTCAAACTGAGTAAAGTGAAACAAAAATGAAAACCAAATGCATCCCATTAAAGTTAGAAGTTTTGAAACCATGCAAGGCTTGCAGCTCCGGAGAATTTAAAGATAGTCCTTAATGGCGCGTGTAAACCATGGTTGACCCTCAAAGGCCATATGTACCGCTACCATAGACAGTGGCGTGACGTTCATTGGGCAGGGTTATAGTTAAAAAAAACTAAGGGCCGCCGACAGTTAGGGGCCCCCATCAGCCACGGCCTAACGCCCAGAAAATTAGAAAACGTAGAAAGTGCAGGTTAAGAATCAATGGGATAATGCAAACTTGATAATGCTAAATAATAAAGCCTCCATGGCATCGACAACGGTAGCTGATTTTGTTATTCCATCTCAAACAAAACAAAAGTCATTCTTATTAGTTGTTACATGTGTTGGAGACTGTTGTTATATGGACACGGAATTTTCCAGAACATTCTATAAATATTCAATATAAATAAATCTCAAACAATGTCAATGGACCTTTCCCCTTATAACTAAAATTTCGATCTAGACAAAAATTTCATCACAGCTTGAAAGAGCATCACAAAATTAGTAATATTCCAAAGTTTTGTTGCAAACTCTTGTAAAATGGGGATAATATAGCCTTGCGAAGTTTGCCGTTTTTCAGTCATTTTGTATTACAAACGGGAAATTGACATACGATTCGGGTGTTGGGGCTGCAATTTCCCGTTTGTAATGCAAAATGACTGAAAATTGCAAACTTCGCAAGGCTCTATTTTCCTATTTTACAACATTTCGCAACGAAACTTTGGAATATTACTAATTTTGTGATGCTCTTTCAAGCTGTGATGAAATATTTGTCTAGACTTGCCTAGATCAAAATTTTGGTTATAAGGGGAAAGGTCTATTACAGTCAACAGGGACCCGCACACCAAATATGCCTAAGGGCTCTTCCTCCGTTCGCCACTGACCATACATTATATGTGTGCAGATACAGAATTCTTGAGAGAAGTGTTAAAAGCCATAGTTTTCAAGAACTGTAAGATACTATCATACTATACAGTCTTAATTACAAAGCGCCACAAGGTGGAATGAAGACATACAATGTTACTGACGTTCTTATTGCATTGCGAACTGTAGCTCTATGCATGCTCTTATAGATCAGTCATATTGGCGCTCAATGACAAAACCCCTTCGACACAGTTCGTTTTCTCTTCGAGCAGCTGTCTGGCTATATCAAGGAATGTCAGTATAATATTCGGATTTCACCCTCGCATTTTAAATGTAATAAAAGTTAACGCTTCTAGTTATGTTTTTAATATTACTTAGAAAACCACTACGTGACCATCATTGACAGAACCAAAATGTATTACTTTTTGCTTCACAAATATAGTTACATAATAACACCCAGTATTCTACTCGTCATGTTGCATGCTATGTTAATTACTTTTATACCATGGAACGGCGTTCATATTATCCATATCATATGACTTTACTTTCCGTGGCAGCATGGGGCCGGACAAGCCTTCACGCATGTTTTAGCACATACTGGAGCACAGTGTGAAGCCATGCCTGGTGGACCTGCAAGACCAGGTTGGCCCATTGGACCTTGTGGACCTGGATCACCTGGTGGACCTTGGTTTCCAGGGGCGCCCATTGGTCCGGGTGGTCCGTCGTTACCAGGTGGACCTGCCGGTGCGCCAGGTGGGCCTGGAGGGCCAGCTGGACCTGGTGCGCCAGCTTGACCAAGTGGACCTTTAGGACCATTCGGTCCAGGAGCACCTGGAAGTCCCATTGGACCATCCATACCTGGAGGGCCAGGTGGAGCTGGAGGTGCAGGTCGAGAACAACAAACGGGTGTGCAGGCTGGAGCGCATGTAGATGGACAGTCACTCTGACAACTTGTCATAGTTCTTCTGAACCCTTTAAAATAAAAGCAGAGTACAAGCAATGTACATTAAAGTCGTATATAGTAGTATAATAGGTTACATTCCTTTCATTTTACTTTGTTTTATGTTTACATGTCAACGGTATAATTAGACTAATATCCAGTGGTAGAACATTTATAAACAATGCAATAGCAAATGCCTACAGGTATTTTGATTTTTTAATACGAGAGAAATGTCTTTTGGCCGGTTCTACAGGGGCTCCTGTATAATTTGTCAACAGAAATACCGTAAACCGTATGCTTTTTGGGCAAGTATAGATTCGTCACGCTGTTATAGAAGGAGGAGGGACTCGAAAAAGAATTGTACTCTCTGTACGCATGCTTGTGAAAATCGTGATAATTATGGACGACACCTAAAACTATTGATTAATTTATTAAATTAACCCCTCTTCTTATTAAAATACAAAATTCTAATTATTTGATGTGCGCACTTTGTATACAAATGGTCGAGCAAAAATGGGTATGCCCAGGTCGTTGACACTATGTTGCTTTAAATATGTTCTTTTGAATGTGCTCGTAAATGCAGGGCCGTTGTATATGACATTGCTTCTGGATTACACAGTAATTATTGAGTACTTACCTGATCTATTTGGCTTTGCCTCGGTCAAAGCCACGACAATTAGCAACGTTGATACTAGAGTTTTTAAATCCATGTTGTTCCGTAGTAGCTGCAAATGAAAGTAAACATGTAATTTAATATTTGTTTTTGTTCATAACACAGGCCTAATAAGAAATTAGAGGAATATGTACTCCGATTGGAATCTATTAACCTCGTGGTTCTGTAAATCATTAAGATTGGGATTAAACTAGCTGAAACTGATTGAACATGACCATTCTTACTGTATACGATCTGTGCTAGCGCATGTAGTGCCTTTAGAGAGCTTATAAGATAGCGACGTTTTTGTCAACACGGACGTCGGTTCGTCGAGGGGGACTGGATTAAAAACTTTGATTTTGTCAGTTTGTGGTAATCTTCAACACATAGGACAAAACGTAACATTTTTAAAGTTTTTTGCTTGCTTAGAGCCTTAGACGAGCGTTATGATGCAAATTGGCCGCCAAAATTAGTCCTACCAATTTGTGGGTGACGTCCGTGTTGACAAAAACGTCCCTTTCTTTCGTTGACAAAAACGTCCCAGTCAATTTCAGTTGACTTTTCACTCAAATGTTCCGAACTTCGTTCCGAACTTCGCAAATTCGTTGCCAAGTTCAAAAGTTCATAATGAAATTGACAAACAGGTTTGTAAACTGGGCATTTGATTGGTTGATTTGATTTAATAGCCAATCAGAGGCTTTGTTTACAAACCTGTTTGTGAATTTCATTATGAACTTTTGAACTTGGCAACGAATTTGCGAAGTTCGGAACGAAGTTCGGAATCTGACGGTGAAAAGTCAGCTGAAATTGACTGTAAGCTCACTAATATAAACACCAGAAAACTTCGGATTGACAGGGATTCAGTGTGTATAGTTTCAGATAGATCACTAGTGAATATAAAAGCGATCACGTGTCATAAAATAAACCAATCAAATGGAATAGGCAATTTCAGCTTTTAGTTTATGCGTGCAGGGGGTGATGGGAAGTAAGGTATCATGTTGCTGACTATGCTGAAAAATAAAAATAGTGGCCGTGTAAACACGGAGTGATAGCTTATACTTGTAAATATTGAAATAATTCGGTTGTTTCGGCAGTTTTTATTGAGATTTTTTAGCATAATCAGCAACATGATACCGTACTTCCCATCACCCCCTGCGCGCATAACTTAAAAGCTGGAATTGCCTATTGGTCAAAACGAAGTGTAAACAAAAAATGTAAATCACATTACAGATTATTTTATACGAAGGAAACGGGAAGGAAACTACGGAATAATTCTAAAAAATGTAAGGAATAATTATAATGAAACAAGTAGGAATAAGGTGAGAATTAAGGACAGATTAGCTGATCTGAAGAGCCTTGTATTTTTCAGGTAGCCGAATTCCTCTCAAACCGAAGTAATCATTCATATATACATTGTGCTACATTTATAGTTCTTAAAAACTGCGTGCGAGTTTGATGCTCTTTCCATTTACCAATATATAATCAATTTAAGCAAAGCTATAAATTGCGGTTAATGGAGTAATATGTTCTGAAGGCTCTATCTGCCCGAGGGTGTTTTCAGTCTGCCAACGCATCTGCGTCACAACAATCAATCCGTACCAGGTACGTACAAGGTCCAAGTACCTTGGCAGAACAAGGGAACCGTTTTCTAGCCCTGTTAATATTACAAAATATCTGATAAATATCGAACTTTGGCTGCTAAGCATGTGAACAACTGATGCAAACTTGGGATTAACCAATCAGAAATTATCCTGAAGGTTTTTTCCTTCACGTGCATACGTACAATGGCCCCGCCCTCTTTGCGCAAGGACTTTTGATCGCAATGTCGACCAGCGTTCTCACTTTTAAGGAAATTTCCTTAAACTGAGGAAATTTGAACCAGTTTAGGGAAATTTTTAAGGAAACGAATTTTTTAAGGAAATTTTAAGGAAATTCTTTGACATTCATAATATTTTACATAATCACTTACATTCGTAAAAGATTACATCCAAACAACACTTTATTTTGTATTTTTTTCCAGAAAAGCAAATCACTATCGTTATAACACATTTATTTCTCTTGGGACACGCGTGTCCTGCGCGTAAACAAAACAAGTTAACATGAATTCAACGTCAAAGTCAACTGCCTTTTTATATTTCTAAAAACTTCTAAATCGAAAACAACAATATTTTGTGATTTCCCGCCAATTTTATTGCCACTTCCGGTTTTAAGGAAATTTTTTCAATTCTAAGGAAATTTCAGTGTAAATTTAAGGAAATTACTGTAGCTGGAAGTGAGAGCCCTGATGTCGACGTGCACTGCTCATTCGCAAGACTTTAGCCAGTGCGTTAACATCTCTGGCAAAATTTTTGGCTAATAATTTAAGGGACCAAACCTTGGCAAAGAAGTGGAAATTTAAAAAACCCACCCACCTCCCAAAAATCATGTACACCGATCTGCGTCTCTACAATATGGCGTGTTGTAAGGACAGTTAATTAGAAAAATGAATATTCCTGTATATAGTTAGCACGTTACTCATAGATTTGTAACCTACTTATGTGAAGAAATGCAATAAATAATTATATACTGGCAGGGAAGTGCTGTCCGATGGACAACACTTCACCACGTGAAGCGCAATCACTGCTCATTCAGGTCGCACTGAAGACCTGAATGAGCAGTCCTAGAGACTCGATGTGGTCAGTCAGGTTATCTGTTGCGGCCCGGGGTAATGTGCCCTATACCAATAGTTGTTCACCAGTCCAACTAGGTCTCAATGTCGACGGCCTGACGGATCTGAACGGGGGTTCGCCTGTTATCTAGAGGTCCGCCTGTTCCTCTAGAACAACCTACAGTTTTTGCGTGTATCCTCAGCCAGCTTTGAGTACCCTGGGTAATGTGCCCTATACCAATAGTTGTTCACCAGTCCAACTAGGTCTCAGCTCGCTGAACGACATGCACAGAGCCAAGCATGCCCTCTGCAGTCTAGAGATTCCCCTGTTTCTCTAGATAAAACTTAGGTTAGCGAGAGCCTCTAGACAGTTCGGCCGGAACTGTTTTCGAGCACTTCTCTGCCCAAAATATATGCCACAAAAATGTGTTCCAAGTTATTGTTGTCTTGCTTAGTTGCCAGTTGTTCGATTTTAACTATCTGTCTCTTTTCCAACATATTCAACTTCATTAAGCTGTGTTGTACGATCATGTATCAACGAAGGTAGAATAAATCATACTTACTCATATTGCGATGCCTGACTGATTAACTCGCTGTAGTCGTGTGGAAGGCTGATCAAGCACCTTTGTAACAGTATCGAACTGTTCAAAACACAACAAAACAGTATTAAGGCCCATTTATACGGTACGATTAGTTGTATACGATTCTTACTCTGGCGTATGTGATCGAATAAACACGTGTACAAACGTCACATTTGAAATTTCGCCATCAGCGAATGAGCAAAAAAGTGGCATTAGCACTCGTTTTCATTCGTCAAAATGACAATCGTATACAACTAATCGTATCGTGTAAATGGGCCTTTAGTCTTTGTAGAACCACAAACACTGAACAATCACAATCAATGACAATAAAACGCACCTCGAAGAATTCAGAGACGAGTCTGGAATATTTACATTTGTACACCATCTACAACAGAAAAGATTGAGAAATGCACATGAACTATGAGGGTAAAATAAAACATCTTGTAGCAAGTTTGCCAACAAGCCGTCAACAAATTGTGTTCGCACTGTTTGTTCCAAGTTGTCAACAAATTTGGAACAAGTTGTTATCATCTTGTAACAAGGTTGATGAGGCAAACAGACTCGCAACAAGTTGTTCCAACAAGTCTGATATCGTCTGCCCGTAACAAGTTGTTAACAAGTTGATGATAACAAGTTGATGATAACAAGCTTGTAGCAACTTGTTACGAACAGCCTGTATTAGTCTTGTTGGACCAACTTGCAGCAAAGTCTGTTACCACCATCAACCTTGTAACAAGATGATATAACAACTTGTCCCAGACTTATTACCATAACAGGGAACAAGCCGTGCGAACACATCCTGATATTGGCTTGACAACAACCTTGCTACAACATGTGCGTTTTCAGGTGTACACACGTAAAAACGCACAAGTTGTTACAGGTCTGCAAACAAGCTGTTACAAATCTGTTCACAAGTCGTCTATAAGCTGTCTTCGCACTGTTTGTTCCCAGTTGTTGTAACAAGTTTGGAACAAGCTGTTAACAACTTGTAACAAACTTGATGGCATTATCTGACTTGTTACAAGGTTGTTCTAACAAGTCTGATACAATCATGATATATAAACAAGAATGTTACAAGGCTATATCGGACTTGTTGGAACAACCTTGCAACAAGTCTGATAATATAAACAAGGTTGTTGCAAGTTGTTAACAGCTTGTTCCAAATTTGTTGACAACTTGGGACAAACAGTGCGAACACAACTTGTTGACGGCTTGTTGGCAAACTTGCTACAAGATGTGAGATTTTTACGTGTGTTTTCTGTAAATTTGAATCACATGGTATATTACACGATTCCGGCATAACGCTCTGAGGCAACTGCTGAGGCCTGTATTCTTACCTTCTTACAATTCTTGACACAATTTCATCTGTAAATGTATTCTGTGAATCACTCCAGCCAAATATTTCGGTCAGATTTCGAGGTAATGCTAAATTTTCCGCTAAAGCTTCATATTCTTTGTCGAAAGAGTCAAAATTCTCTGTAAAGACAAAACATGGCATTCTTAGATGGTTATCCTTTCATACTACCTTTGTATGATCTAACCATGTTTAGCTCAGCAGTGTGTTCTGTACAACGTCAGATCACCCACATTCAAGAATATGTGTGGCCTCTGTACGATCTAACTATGCTCAACTCAGCAGTGAGTTCGGTACAACATCAGATCACTTTAAGATAGTTTACAATCAAGGACATGTTCTACCTCTGTATGATCTAACCATGCTTAGCTCAGGAGTTCCGTACAACATTAGATCACTTTAAGATAGCTTACAGTCATGGACATCTGTAAGATCTAACCATCACTTTAAGATTGGTCAAACCACAGTTAATGTGGTCAAACCATGCTTAACTCAGATAATTAGATATAAAAAGTCGATATAAACTTTATAAACAAAGGATAATGTAAAACGTCGAACATGCAGATTCGGCCATCTCAAATAATGGTAATGTTGGGATAGTAGCGTTGCAAACTGCAGAGGAGAGTGGGCAGTAAGGCACCCTAATGCACCACCCCATGGAAAACCTGCACCCTTCTTGCAGATCAGGCTAGATCCGTCCCTGAGTTCAACTCATTGAACCCATTTAACCCTATGTACCCCTCATCTTACCTCTCAGAGCCAAGGGAACTCGGGTGCTATTCAGGATGTAAAAAAATATCGCGCAACATCGGAGGAATGGTAACAAGCGGTTTCTGATGTGTGCTAACAGCCGTTGAGGATTTGGATGACTTGATGTCTGTGCAGCAGGACTGTAAGGAGAGAATTATTTGTGAATGAGGTCCCCGTTCATAGGCGTCGAGAGCTCTAAAGAGTTTCGTTGTTATTTGCTACATTTATCTTATTTTTGCCACATTTAACAAGAACAGTAAAACTTTGAATACTTTAGTCGAACTTACTTGCAAAGTTGACGCAATGTTTTCCAGAGATTTCCCATTTCGGCAGCAATATCCGAATCTGGCCCACTGCAGTCGTCCATCTCATCTAAGAGAAGTCAATATCTCTTCGTTTAATATACGATAAAACACACTCTGAATCTTAACTCTGAATCTTATCATCTTGTAAACTCAAGATTCCAGTATTTAAACAAGATAACAAAATTCAGGGTAACACTTCGAATTTATTTCAAAGTGATTGTCAGAGTTAAAATGACTGTCAGGTTTTACAATGACGTCGAAATATTGAATTTTGTTGTCTTGTTTAAATAGCTGGAATCTCGAGTTTACAAAATGTTAATATTCGTAGCGTGATTCATCGGTTGTCAACAAGTTTGAAACAAATTGTTAAACAACTTGTAACAACCTTGTTGATATTATCAGACTTGTTGCAAGGTTGTTCCAACAAGTCTGATACAGTCATGATATAACAATGTTGTTACAACATTGTATCGTCACCTTGTAACATTCTTGTTATATCATGACTGTGTCAGACTTGTTAGAACAACCTTGTAACAAGTCTGATAATGCCATCAAGCTTGGCTGGGAAGGCATAGGAAGCCTTCGACTCGATCAGCTGAACACACACAAAAACGCACAAGTTGTTACAGGTCTGCAAACAAGTTGTTACAAATCTGTTCACAAGCTGTACACACGTAAAAATCTCACATCTTGTAACAAGTCTGCCAACAAGCCGTCGATCAACAAGATGTATTCGTACTGCTTGTCACAAGTTGTCAACAGGTTTGGAACAACTTGTTGACAACTTGTAACAACCTTGTCGAAATTATCAGACTTGTTGCAAGGTTGTTCTGACAAGTCCGTTACATGCTTGATATAACAAGATTGTTACAACCTTGTGTTGACAACCTTGTAACATCCTTGTTATATCATGGCTGTAACAAACTTGTTAGCACAGTCTTGTAACAAGGCTGATAATGCCATCAAGCCTGTTACAAGTTGTTAACAGCTTGTTTCAAACTTGTTACAACAAACTGGGAACAAGCAGTGCGAACACAACTTGTTGACAGCTTGTGAACAGATTTGTAACAACTTGTTTGCAGACCTGTAACAACTTGTGAATTTTTACGTGTGTCGACAAGTTGTGTTCGCACTGCTTGTTCCCAGTTGTTGTAATAAGTTTGGAACAAGCTGTTAACAACTTGTAACAAGCTTGATGGCATCATCAGACTTGTTACAAGGTTGTTCTAACAAGTCTGATACAGTCATGACATAACAAGAATGTTACAAGGTTGATGACACAAAGTTGTGACAATATTGTTATATCATGACTGCATCGGATTTGTTGGAACAATCTTGCAACAAATCTGATAATATCAACAAGGTTGTTACAAGTTGTTAACAGCTTGTTCCAAACTTGTTGACAATTTGGGACAAGCACTGCGAACACAACTTGTTGATAGATGTGAGATTTTTGCGAGTGTACCTCACATAGTGATTATGAATGACAATTACCTGAAGGAATATCTTCAGAGGTTGTGAGAAGAATTTGTACGATGCTTGCTGCCAGAGCCAGATGAAACACGAAGCCATTCAGTTCAACAGAAGAAAAACGATCTTCGTCAACTGATCCTGACGAGTCTTTTGGACAGGCAATACTTGGCAAAGAAAATCGCATTTTTACCTGGAAATGTATATAGGAAAGCTCTATCAGTTCTAAATTGTTCTTCCTAGAGGACCAGTGAGGATCATCTTTTATTGACCAGTGTTACTACAGGAGGAAACTTAAACTAAACTAACTTTATACTGGATAGTTCTATCAGTTCTAAACTGTTCTTCCTAGAGGTCCAGTAAGGATCATCTCTTATTGACCCAGTGTTACTACAAGAGGAAACCTAAACTAAACTAACTTTGGTAATACTGGATAGCTCCATCAGTTCTAAATTGTTCTCCCTAGAGGTCCATTTTCGGACCAAATGTGGTAGCAATTTCCGCACGCAATACAAAAGTATACAAAATTTGCAAGGCTATATTTTCCGCATTTTACAACATTAAGCAACCAAACTTTGCAATTTTACTAATTTTAGTATGCTCTTTCCACGAATATACTTTTTTGCCAAGATAAAAAAATAGTTTATAATGGGAATTGTCTATTGATAGAGTCAATCTGGAAGCATTCTTTCCACATGCGAACTGCATATGTTTCAAGGCAGTCATCAACACTCCATCAGACTTACCATCCAGTCAAAGAGATCAGTGTCCATCATAGATCTTTTTTCAGCAGGAACTTTTTCACTGCCAATAAGCACTGAGATCAGACGAAGACAATGGTTGACTATATAATTTGGTTTGCTCATTGAACTCGTAGAGTTCGCCACGAAAACTAACGACTTCAAGACATCAACCTAAGAACGGAAATAAATGCATCATATTGAAAAAGTCAACCGAACTAGCTTTACAGTAAAAATCTCACAACTTGTCAACAAGATGTGTTCGCAACAGGCTTGTAGCAAGGTTGTCAACAAGTTGTAACAATGCTGTTATTTTATCAAGTTGCTACAAGGTTGTCACTCACAACTTGTTGACAAATTGTTGAATTGCAGGACGATAACAAGTTGCCGGAACAACTTGTAACAAGTCTGTTGAGCTCAACAACCTCGTAGCAAGTTGTCAACAAGCCGTTGACAATTTGTTAACAAGCTGGGAACAAGCAGTGCGAACACATCCTGTTGACAAGTTGTTGGAACAGCATTGCTACAAGTCTGCTTCAGGTTTGTTACAACTTGTGTGTGTTTTTGCGTGTGTAGTTGGATATCAATTCTAAACTGTTACTTGTTCCATATTGGACCAGTGTTCTGCATGAGAAAACCTGAGTTCTTGGCGAAAACCATTGGTTAGAGTCAAACTGTGAGCACTTTACTCCCATGAGACTCAGGTGAATTTACAATCAGACAAAAGCATATTCCAGGGGTGTGTATTCTTCAATGATCTTCGATTCTTTCATCCCCCCCCCCTTCTTTTCTGATTTGATTCTTTTCCCCATATCACTATCTTTAGTCCCAAAAATCAGGACAAAAAAGGAAATATTCATTTTGGAAAGTGGAAACACTGATTTTTACAAATTAATCCACCGAAATTTTTCTGTTCCTTTCCCCTGCTCTTTCATTTTTTTTACTATTCTTTGATTTTCTTCCCTGGGTGTTATAGATGAACATACACCCCTGGCATATTCTAGGAATCGAACCCTACCTCACGTCTAGAATGTCTGGTCACTATGCCTTTCGATTCTTCCCTGGAGCCATGTTCTTTAGAAAAATAATTTTACAGTTAGCTGTTGCAGAGTGACTATTACAGTACATGTGATCTAACAAAAAGATGCCAGTTAAACCTCTGGAAGTAAAAACGTCGCCTACACTTGGAGACAGTGGTCAGTGAAAATCGAAAAATCGCGTCGCGTTCTCGAATCGCGTCCAGTGTGTCTGGACCTTAAAAAGGTACCTTCTTAAGAAGGCGTATCACAATTGACCACTTGCGTAACAGACTAAATTTTGATCTAGACAAAAATTTCATCACAGCTTGAAAGAGCATCACAAAATTAGTAATATTCCAAAGTTTCGTTGCGAAATGTTGTAAAATGCGGATAATATAGCCTTGCGAAGTTTGCAATTTTCAGTCATTTTAGATCACAAACGGGAAATTGACAGCCCAATACCCTTTGGGGCTGTCAATTTCCCGTTTGTAATCTAAAATGACTGAAAATTACAAACTTTGCAAGGCTATATTATCCGCATTTTACAACATTTCGCAACGAAACTTTGGAATATTACTAATTTTGTGATGCTCTTTCAAGCTGTGATGAAATTTTTGTCTAGACTTGTTTAGATCAAAATTTAGTCTATTACGCAAATGGTCAATTAGCGCGTGTAAAATTAGGATTTCATTTTGTTCAGCCTGTAGTGGCATTTGTAATATTTCCAGTATTTTACATATTTAACGTAAAGCGCATATGAAAACGACTGTTGAATTTGCGCTATACAACTTAATATTCGTAAAAAGGTTTGAATCCAGGTTCATTAATTTTTTGTTTGTTTTATTGTTCTTCTATAGATTATTACAAAATTAAATAAGTTTTGTCTGACGTTTCGGTTTCCTATACGAAAACCATTTTCGAAGACTTGAACGGATAAAATGAACAAACGAACGTTCAAGTCTTCGAAAATGGTTTTCGTATAGGAGACCGAAACGTCAGACAAAACTTATTTAATTTTGTAATAATCTAGAAGAACAATAAAACAAACAAAAAACAACTTACAGGTAAACTACGTGAAGCGTTCCTCTTTTGACTTCGTAACTCATTTGGAATTTTCCTCATTAGCTTTGCAAATTTGAAAAACTCTTTGCAAATCCCTTGAGGGAATTTGCAATGTTCCTATCGGCTGTTGCAATATTCCAAACTTCATTTTAAATTTTCCTAACTTCCTGTTTTAATTTCTTAACTTCCTGTTCTGTTCTGAGCGTTGTTATTGGTCGATTATTTTTGTTAGCCAATTGCAACGCCCAGAACAGAACAGGAAGTTAGGAACTTGTAACAGGAAGTTAAGAACTTCTAACAGGAACTGAGGAAAATTTAATTGGCTTTTAGCAACATTGCAAATTTCCTCACGGGATTTGCAAGGGAGTTTTTTAAATTGCAAAAGTAATGAGGAAAATTGCAATCAATTTACAAACTCAAAAAGAGGAACGCTTTACGTAGTTTACCTGTAATATAATAATAATAATAATAATACAATTTCTTAACATACCAAAGCACTGCACAGTATAAGCACAGGTAGCCCAAACCATTAACGGAACTCTGCAGTCGTCATCATGTGGCTGCACATTTAAACCAAACTGACAAATAACAAACAAGAGAAAATATCTCAGTTTTATGTAAGTTTATGTGGAGCGAGGTCAGGAAATACAACAGAAAATAACAAAATATATTTGAAACAATTACCGTGAATGCAGCTCGAGTGAAAACTGTTATCATTGATTCCATAGTCGACAACTCCGTCCTAAATTAAAAATCATCACTTTCAAAACCGAAGTACTATATCGGCCGTTCAGCAGGGGTCGTGCTTTGATGGTCCATTGTTACTACAGGAGGAAACCATTAAAACTGAATTAACTGTATACTGGATAGCTCTATCAGTTCTAGACTGTTCTCCCTGGAGGTCCAGTAAGGATCATCTCTTATTGATCCAGTGTTACTACAGGAGGAAACCTAAACTAAACTAACTTTATTTATACTGGATATCTCTATCAGTTCTAAACTGTTCTTCCTTGAGGTCCAGTAAGGATCATCTCTTATTGATCCAGTGTTACTACAGGAGGAAACCTAAACTAAACTAACTTTATTTATACTGGATAGCTCTATCAGTTCTAAACTGTTCTTCCTAGAGGTGCAGTAAGGATCATCTCTTATTGATCCAGTGTTACGTCAGGAGGAAACCTGAACTAAACTAACTTTATTTATACTGGATAGCTCTATCAGTTCCAAACTGTTCTTCCTTGAGGTCCAGTAAAGATCATCCCTTATTGATCCAGTGATACTACAAGAGGAAACCTAAACTGAACTAACTTTATTTATACTGGATAGCTCTATCCGTTCTAAACTGTTCTTCCTAGAGATCCAGTAAGAATCATCTCTTATTGATCCAGTGTTGCTACAGGAGGAAACTAACATCATCAATAAACGAAACTCACCCAAAAAAAAGAGGAACAATTTTCTCTTTTAGAGACTTGCACAAAGAGCCTAAAATAAAATACATGACTTAGCTGAATTTCAGGACTTTGTTAATGTATGCATGCAAATGAATCTTTTCCCTGGAAATTTACCTTTCTGACCCCGATTCCGACTAAGTTCCATTAAATCCTTGCTGAGTTTTGATTCGATCTTTCGGAATGAGACGAACCACGAGATGTAGTTCGCTGCTGTAGTAGGTTCGCTAAAAAATAAACACACACTGTATAAAACGTTCAATGGACATCTTCCACGTTAGACTAAATTTTAATCAAAGTAAAGAGAAAGGAATCAAACACTATAGCTAAAAAGAACATGATGAAACTAGTAAAATTGCAAAATTTGGTTGCGAAATGTTGTAAAGCTTGGAAAATATAGCCTTGCAAAGTTTGCAAACTTTGTATATGTTTGTATTACGTGCGGAAATTGTTACCATTTTCGGCTCAAAAATGGTAACAATTTCCGCGCGTAATACATAGAGGATATTACATGGCGGCGCAAACATATGACATTTATCTTCGAGTGGTGAAAACAATATTTTACGAACGAGTGAGTAAAATATTGTTTTTAACACGAGAAGATAAAAGTCATATCTTCAAGCCACCGTGTAATGTTCTGTTTATTATATAGTCCCAAGCAAAAAATTGTGAAATTTCACGCTCAAAAGCAAATTGGAAAAAGTCACGTGATCGATATCTTCACTAGTGAAGATATGGAAAATAACTCACTGTGTATTTTTTAGTATCTCACTCTCTACTATATAATAAACACATATACAAAATATGCAAACTTCGCAAGATTATATTTTCCGTATTTTACAAAATTTCGTAACCAAATTTTTTAATAAGTTCTTTCTACGAGAATTTACTTTTTTTGCCTGGATCAAAACTTAGTCTAACATGCAAGTTAATTGTCTATTGATAATTTCAAAATTATAAATCAAAATTTCCGTCTATAATGTTCACCATACCTGTTTTGCTCTGCTGTGACGTCGGCACACACAATTGGTAGAACAGTATTGCCCAGACCCGAACATAACGGGCATATAAATTCCTTTTTCGTCAAATCAAATGCATTTCGTATTCGAAATCTCAGGGACAGGCGGTCATTGGCTAATATCGATTCGAAAAACCGTTGCCAGCAATCACCGTGCATCACGTGACCACAACTACCCACGTGTGTCCCCACGCGCTGATCTCTATATGATACCAGAGGGTCCGCTTTATCCCCTTCGTCAAGGGTGCGGTTATGGTTGTCAGACAATAGCGTCGAACGCTGTACGTATGCAGAATAGACAAGCGGTCTTTCGCTCGAGCTAGGGTTCTCTTGACATAAGATACAAATGAATTGTTCGCGAGGAAAGGTCACCGGCGGGCTATGATTGTTTCCGATCGCTATGACGGTCTGTTCCGAGCCTGACGTCACTTCCAAATCAGTTTCATCCATGGCGGTATCGTCCAAACTAAACAAATAAAATATTTTTTGCGGTTGAGAACAGGTTGGTTGCGATTTGCAGGCTTTCGGTTGGTCACAGACATTGTCCAAGTTGTCAACAAGTTTGGAACAAGCTGTTAACAGTTGTAACCACCTTGTTGATATTATCAGTCTTGTTGCAAGGTTGTTCCAACAAGTCCGATACATACAGTTATGATATAACAATATTGTTACAACCTTGTGTCGTCAACCTTGTAACATTCTTGTTATATCATGACTGTATCAGACTTGTTAGAACAACCTTGTAACAAGTCCGATAATGCCATCAAGCTTGTTACAAGTTGTTAACAGCTTGTTCCAAACTTGTCACAACAACTGGGAACAAGCAGTGCGAACACAACAAGGGAAAATCAGCTTTAGCCGAACATGTATGTTACACCAAACACGAGATTGCGTGGGAAAACTCTAAAGTAATTACCACAAACAATCGCTATGGTCAAAGACTTTGCCTAGAAGCGTGGCATATAAATATGAGTCATCATGCTTTGAATAGGGATGACGGGGCCTATTTGTCAGAGGAATATATGCATCTTCTTGGCAGGTGACGTCATCCCTTGGGTATTTAAGAAGCCACGATCGCAGTTTTAGATCACCCCTGATAAAGACACTAGACTGGAGTGTCGAAACGTTGGGTCTTGATTACAATTCGACTGGGCTTTGTAATCATTTATTTAAGCCAGAGTAGCGAGCGAAACATGATTGATATACCTGGTTGCAGTGAACGAACAAACTTTATAGCTTGTGAACAGATTTGTAAAAACTTGTTTGCAGACTTGTAACAAATTGTGCGTTTTTACGTGTGAACCTGGATCGCTAGGGAGAATATATGAGCAAAGTTATATAGTAAATGTTTCTTCTGAATTAACACTGGCCCTCATTTTCGTACTTACTCTGTTATCGTTGACAAATACAGATCAGAATTCTGTCTGATAAAAGCTTTCTGCATGTTCGACATTTGTAGTAGGATTCTATCCCGTCTCTCATGAGCCAGCCGTTGTCTTTGAACTTTCTCTTTGTCATGTGGCACAGTATCAGAGACGTCCATTGGTGGAGAGTTTTCGACCGATGGCATGACTCTTTCGTCAGAATCACTTTGGGCTGGCTGCTCCTCGTTGAATTTCTAAAATGGGAAATATCTTCTTTCAAAGACAAAGTCGTTGTGAAAAGAGCTATTCGGCTCTAGCGTATGTATCCACATTATCAGGACATTTTAAAAGCATGTGAAAAAATGTGAATTGATTATAGGTGTATTGAACACGTAAAAATCTCAGAACTTGTCAACAAGGTGTGTTCGCAACAGGCTTGTAGCAAGCTGGTCTTTAGCAAGCAAAAAATATCACAAGGTTGTTCTGACAAGGTTGTAACAATATTGTTATATCATGACTGGATCAGACTTGTTGGGACAACTTGGCAACAAGTCTGATGATATCAACAAGGTTGTTACAAGTTGTTAACAGCTTGTTCCAAACTCGTTGACAACTTGGGACAAGCAGTGCGAACACAACTTGTTGACGGCTTGTTAGCAGACTTTGCTACAAGATGTGAGATTTTTACGGGTGTTGTCCTCGCTAGTCTGTTAGTATTTTCCATACCTTAATAACCCACGCAAGAAGCCCACTATGCGCTTCGATAATTGCATTGCCTTGCAAAGCTTCCAGGCATCGGAACAGAGAATAATGGTTGAGATCTGAAAATATATTTAAAGGAACCAAATAATAAAGTAAGCTAACTCTACTTCGACTGGATGGCCCTACCAGTTCTAAACTGTTCTCTGATGTCCAGTAAGGATCATCTCTTACTGATCCAGCGTTACTACAGGAGAAAACCTAAACTAACTTTTTTTATACCGGATAATAAGAATTAAAATGTTTACAATTTTCGGAGTGTCTATTGTTTTGTGTTTTATTAATATACCGGATAGTTTTATCAGTTCTAAACTGTTCTCCCTAGAGGTCCAGCAAGGATCATCTCTTATTGATCCAGTATTACTACAGGAGGAAACTTAAACTAACTTTATTTACTCTGGATAACTCTATCAGTTCTAAACTGTTATTGCTAGAGGTCCAGTAAGGATCATCTCTTATTGATCCAGTGTTACTACAGAAGGAAACCTAAACTAAACTAACTTTATTTATACTGGATAACTCTGGCAGTTCTAAATTGCAGTACACACGCAAACACGCACAAGTTGTTACAGGTCTGCAAACAAGTTGTTACAAATCTGTTCACAAGCTGTCGACAAGTTGTGTTCGCACTGCTTGTTCCCAGTCGTTGTAACAACTTGTAACAAGCTTGATGGCATTATCAGACTTGTAGCAAAGTTGTTCTAACAAGTCTGATACAGTCATGATATAACAAGAATGTTACAAGGTTGATGACACAAGGTTGTGACAATATTGTTATATCATGACTGTATCGGACTTGTTGCAACAACCTTGCAACAAGTCTGACAATATCAACAAGGTTGTTACAAGTTGTTAACAGCTTGTTCCAAACTTGTTGACAACTTGGGACAAGCAGTGCGAACACATCTTATCTTGTTGACGGCTTGTTGGCAGACTTGTTACAGGATGTGAGATTTTGGCATGTGTACTGTAGTAATGTAATGTAATAGAATACTAACCATGATTGCTACGTTTTGTAGCGGCACTAACGAAACCAAATGATTCTCCTTTGTTTCTTTGTCGGGTTTCTTCGTGTAACGCTAAGCCAATTAGATGCAAAACCTTTAAAAATAAAATAAGCATTATTCTTTTACCTATATCCGTAAAAGACAGGGAGAACAGTTTAGAACTGATAGAACTATCCAGTATAAATGAAGTTAGTTTAGTTTAGGTTTCCTCCTGTAGTAACACTGCATCAATAAGAGATGATCCTTACTGGACCTCTCGGGAGAACAGTTTAGAACTGATAGAGCTATATCCAGTATAAATAACGTTAGTTTAGTTTAGGTTTCCTCCTGTAGTAACACTGGATCAATAAGAGATGATCCTCACTGGACCTCTAAGGAGAACAGTTTAGAACTGATAGAACTATCCATGCAGTATAAATAAAGTTGGTTTAGTTTAATTTAGGTTTCCTCCTGTAGTAACACTGGATCAATAAGAGATGATCCTTACTGGACCTCTAGGGAGAACAGTTTAGAACTAATAGAGCTATCCAGTATAAATAACGTTAGTTTAGTTTAGTTTAGGTTTCCTCCTGTAGTAACACTGGATCAATAAGAGATGATCCTTACTGGACCTTTAGAGAGAACAGTTTAGAACTGATAGAGCTATGCAGTGAAGTATAACATACCTCATGAACAATTCTATCAGTCCAGGATTTTGGGTTGCTGTTTGTTATCCTCCAAAGAAGTACAGTAAGCAGTTCAATCATTTTCTTCGAAGTGAGTAGATCAACGATACTGGAGTAGGTCGCTAGGAACTCGGTGGGGACTGGCGGAGAGAAAACTAAAGAAAACAACGAAAATATTTGTAGAGATGCGTTTCACCCTGCCTCGATCCCAGTCGCTCTATGTGTTCAGGGGGGGGGGGTGCATGTCAACGGATCTTTTCAGGGTGTTAGCCTGCAAAAGATTAAAAAATTCGACAATTTAATGAAATTGGGAATTTCAGTTAGCCTGTGACATTCAGACCGGAGTTAAGGAACGTCACGTTCTCATGGCCTGCCAGCTGGGCTAAATTGACATTTTTGAAATGCAAGTCATCTGACATGGTTTTACGTACTAAAAACAGACAAATATATATTTTAGGCTACATGACATCCTCGCAACACTTATCTGGTACCCAATTTTTCTTGAGCAAGGATTTAAAGGTAAACAATCTTTTAACAGATAATATAGAAATGGACCTTTCCTCTTAGAACTAAAATTTTGATCTGGACAAAAATTTCATCACAGCTTGAAAGAGCATCACAAAATTAGTAATATTCCAAAGTTTCGTTGCGAAATGTTGTAAAATGCGGATAATATAACCTTGCGAAATTTGCCATTTTTCAGTCATTTTGTATTGCGCATGGGAAATTGACAGCCCAATCGGGTGTTGGGGCATCAATTTCCCGTTTGCAATACAAAATGACTGAAAATTGCAAATTTCGCGGGGCTATATTATGCGCTTTTTACAATATTTCGCAACGAAACTTTGGAATATTACTAATTTTGTGATGCTCTTTCAAGCTGTGATAAAATTTTGTCTAGACTTGTCTAGATCAAAATTTTAGTTATAAGGGGAAAGGTCTATTTGGGAGATGTATTTTACTTCTCCTGTAAAGCCTGGTTTCGTAGTGGTCGTAAAAATATCGATCTTTCTCAACGGCCAGTTTATAATAGTTTATACCTGTAAACCACATATAAATCATAAGTATTCTCTAGTTATAATCACTCCGCGTATTTTCAGTTCTAAAATGTTGTATTTCGGTCGATGAGAAAGATCGTGACTCAATCTTTACGACCGTTACGATCATATGGAAACCAGACTTAATCATCTCTTGTCGTTCATCTGGAATGATGCAATCATGGTGATCTCGTCTATCTTTATACATACCCGCGGGGATTTCTTCCTCTTTACATCGCTTTTTGAGATGATCTTCAGCCTGAATATTAAAGTGAACAGAGATTATACAATATATATACTGCACGTTGAAATATGGCTTCAACAGTATAAACAGTGAATTATATAACGCAACGTTGTTTATCGGAAAAACTGAAAATTAATAAAGTAGGTCGTTTGCAAACTTGCCTAAATCGCTGGCTGCAAAATAAAGTTTGAGTCGAAAGTGGTTATTTTTAACGCGCGTAATACAAATATATACAAAATTTGCGAACTTCACATGGCTATATTTTCTTCATTTTACGACATTTAGCAACCAATCTTTGCAGTTTTACTCATTCTAAGACGCTCTTTCTAGCTGTGGTATTAGATTTTGTTCTTCTTGCCTTATCAAAATTTAGTCTATAGCATGGAATCATCAATTGAGGCAAATTGCAAACGACCTACCGCATTCTCTGATTTTGGGATTTACAGCATCGCGATATAATTTACTGTTATTTTTTTAAAATAATTTACTGTTATTTACCCTTACTCTTTTGAGTTTTTAAGTTGATTGGAATTTTCCTCATTACCTTTTCAATTTAAAAAACTCCCTTGCAAATCCCTTGAGGAACTTTGCAATGTTGCTAAAAGTCATTTAAATTTTCCTCAGTTCCTGTTCGAAGTTCTTAACTTCCTGTTACAAGTTCCTAACTCCCTGTTCTGTTTCAGTGCGCGTTGCAATTGGCCAACAAAAATAATCGACCAATAACAACGCTTGCAACAGAACAGGAAGTTAGGAAATTAAAACAGGAGGTTAGGGAAATTTTAAATGAAGTTTGTTTACATTGGAATATTGCAACAGCCGATAGGAACATTGCAATTTCCCTCAAGGGATTTGCAAAAAGTTTTTCAAATTTGCAAAGCTAATGAGGAAAACTCCAAATGAGTTACGAAATCAAAATAGGAACGCTTCACGTAGTTTACCTTAGCCTGCGTGCAGGCCCAAGGGAACTGATAGTATCAGTTCCCTTGGGCCTGCACGCAGGCTAAGTTTACCTGTAAGCCATTTCCAACGGGTTATGAATCGATGATATGCAAGTTAGTAAGAAAGTAGAATTATGTCCGGCCGGATTCCATGCCATAAATAAAATATCGTGCATGTGGGTTTTACAAACTTATACGTAATTACTATATGTACCTTGGACCGCTCATTCGTGTCATAATGATAAAAGAACGGGTTGAACTCGGCTAGAAATTCCTTCTTTACTTTATACATTCCTTTACTGGACACTCCTGGTTTTCTAAAACACAATACATCGAGATCTCTCAATTTATGGAAGGAAGAATTTTAATTTTCATTTAATTTTAATTTTAATTTTAATTTTACAAGATTCGCCAAACATAACAGACATAAATAAGACTAATACTTTACAAAATTTACATACAATTCGGGCAGGGACTAGCCACAGAGATAATCTCCAATTATGGGGCCCCTCACAATAAGTTACAATATATAACATTAAAACAAATTATGCTAAAATGTCAACAAGATGTCCTCACTAATAAACTATCAAGAGACCGAGTTGAGTGGCATTTGACGCACACGGACTTAAATGTTCTAGGATTGTCCGGGTTGTATATTTGTTCTAAAAGGTTTAAGTAGTAATTGAATAAAGAGATTTTAAAGTAAGCTAATGATCTTGAAGTGTCACGAATATTGCTAGGGAGAATGTTCCATACGCTAGGCACTCTCACATAGAAATTGTTCTTGTAGCTAACTGTCCTGCATCGAGATACATTAAGAAGAACACCATTGACAGGGTCAGCGTTTCTAGTCGTCCGGGTGGTTGTTCGTATTGACACATTTAATAATAGCATTAATAATACACATAATATTAGCATAATATTAGCATCCAAATGGGCGATTCTAGCTGCAGACTAAATTTTGATCAAGGCAAGAAGAACAAAATCCAACACCACAGCTAGAAAGAGCGTCTTAGAATGAGTAGAACTGCAAAGATTGGTTGCTAAATGTTGTAAAATCAAGAACATATAGCCAGGGACGCCGGAACTGGGGGGGCAGGGGGGGCGGCTGCCCCCCTTGCCTTTTGCTAGGGGGGGCAGGGGGGGCAGAAGTGCCCTTTTAGTTGTAAAATAATACGTGATAAATCACATTTCCAACGATGCTTTTTGTAGGAAAATGACGAGATTCAGGTAATTTATAGTTTATATTTATAAAAATTTTGGGAAATTTTTGGAATTTAGAAAAATATTTTGAAGAAATGGCGAAAATTTAAGATATCCGGAAAAATTTTT
This sequence comes from Paramuricea clavata, assembly GCA_902702795.2. Taxonomy (NCBI): domain Eukaryota; kingdom Metazoa; phylum Cnidaria; class Anthozoa; order Malacalcyonacea; family Plexauridae; genus Paramuricea; species Paramuricea clavata. The sequence continues at coordinate 86,562 of CACRXK020000091.1, forward strand.
GGCTTCATGGAAATTTTTTGTATGTCCGGAAAAAAGTTTTGACCCCTAAAATGGTACACTGACCGAATTTTTTTTGCAGTGAAAAAAAAAATTTTGCAGTGAAAAAAAATTTTTCAGTAAAGGTGCCCTTGGTGTGCGTCCGCCCCCCTTTGCCCTATTATCGTTCCGGCGTCCCTGGTCAGAAACCTGAAACCAAATATTTTTTATTTTGCCCACAAGGAGATTAGGGTGTAATATTAAATGGAATACTCCACAGCCATCAATTATTAACTAATCTGCACTATTAAGTTCTTCGAAAGATTAAAATAACATAAAACAATGTATCTCTTCGGCTTGAAAACACTAGGTATATTTAAAGCTTATCATTAGCACTGAAGATCTGGGCTTATGGATCAAAAGTTTTGCAAAAATAAATATACATGGTGTTTTCTACAAGCTATTTATATTTAGTTTATTATAAATTGGAGGTAAAATATGTCTGCAGATGACCCCAGCAAGAATTCGAAAATTACAGCAAGAACGTTTGCAGAAAAATGTTTATTGGTATTTTTTCTCTACACTTTATAACCATTAAACAGGTTTCTTCTTGATGATTATAACAAATTAAGAATTTCATCTGTAAATTAATCATTAACCATGATAATGGCGGGCAATCCCAAATTGCATTGGGAATTAGAATGAGTTTCAATGTAAATTTGCATTCTAACAAACGGAATTTCTAATTATTTTACTTACCTATCAAATTAGGTACAAACAAAAACACGTTTTCAGTCATTTCGTACAAATTCTTTAGCAAAAATACACTTAATTCTCCAAGCAATTTTCAGTTTATATTTGTAAGCCGATATGTAAATTTCAATGAAATCGACAAGTTCGAGCCTTCCAAATATGGTAATACATTCCTTATTAGGAAGTCTGCGAATAATCAAATGTGAGTAAAGCTGCCGTCATCCAGAAGGGTTGTAAATATACAAGGTTTTAAATTTTCAAGCATAATAAGCTTGATTTAAACTGATTTAAAAGTGTTTTAAATAAACAGAGCATCAAAATGACTGTATTTGTTCTCGTGTATCATTCATTTGCACGCAAAGGAGTAGAATGCTGCAATTTTAGAGCTGAAATCGACGTGGTTCAGAAATTATGCAGTTGTCAGATTTCACGATAGCAAATACGGTTTGCAAAGGGGATTTCATAGCCTGAATTTTTCTATGGCTTCAAGGATCCCAATGGCGAAAGAGAGCTCCCATGGGGGAGAAAACTCCCCACAAAATCATCAGGGCGGATCGGGTAGTTTATGGAGCAACCAGGAGGAAATGAGACGGTATGTTTCCAAGCTAAAATCTGAGCTGGCTGAACAAAAAAATCGCGTGAAACGAGCACATCGAGATAAGTCCGAGGAAATCAAACGGTTGCAGGAAAATTTGGATAACGAGAAGCAAAAAGCCATTGAAAATGTTTCCAAGAAACTGGAAAGCGACAAAGCATACGAGCTGAAAAAAATGAAGGAATCTGTTTCGAGGCAGAAAGAGAACGAGCTTCGCCAAGTCTTGCGAGTTAAGGACGAAGAAATGCGTGCATTGAAGTTGGAATTACAAGAAACTAAGAACACTACAAGGATTTTAGAATTGGAGAATAAACGAATTATTAGCGAGCAATCCCGGGGCGAACCGAACGAGATGGAAAGACGATGGAAAAGTGAAGTTAGCTCTTTACGAAACGACAAGAGACGGTTAGAGGAGAGTTTAAGGATTAAATCTGAGGCTGATTCCGAAAAAGCTGAACTCGTACGAAAGATGAAACAAGAGCATGATTCAGAAATACGGAGACTCACTAGGGAATCGAAGAGGGAATCTTTGAAAGAGTTCAGGCAATTGAAAGCCGTGTCGAGAGAGGTTGAATTAAAAAACCACCAACTCGCTGCCAAAGAGGCAGATTTGAGACGACTCGCACGCGAGAAAAATCATTTGGGAAATGAGTTGAATTCACAACGTAGGGGGAGTTTAAAGAAAACCAATTCGTTTAATTCGCAGGTAAGGTTTAATTTTTACAAAAAGTAAGTTCATGATAAAAAATTTCCGGCTCATAATTTCGATAGCAGCATAGCGTGAGTTTGCAGCGATCATCATTACGGATTTACAAAAGACCAAACGCCTGATAATTTCGTAGGTTTATGTAATGTTTACTTTTTCAGTAAATGATTATGAGGCACTATTGTCCGCCTATGGTATAAACCTATTACATTGCAGCCAAATAACTGGCTGGAAGGTTATTGTGGAGCCGTAATGAAAAGATACAAGGCTTTTGGCCATGTTTATTTTGGTTAATCAGTTTTGCTAACAATGTTGTTTGGCAGTGAAGTCAAGTGTCTGCCGACACCGCTTTCCAATATGTGGTTTGGTGCATATTTTAAACGATAAATATGCACCATGTTTGATTTTAATAAAATTCAAATAACTTCTGTACTTTGGACACAAATTCGTACAAAATGAAATATGATCGTATTGGAAAATGATTTGGTGTCATGGTGATGGCGTCTTGCATTGCACTCTTGCGTGACTACTTCCGTTCTGGCTAAAATATGCATTTCGCTATTTTTATTACAAGTAGAGTTGTAAAACGTTTGATATCAAGCAAGTCTGCACAGTTTTGATGTGAGTTAATTGTTTTTAAAGTTTAAAGTAAATTGCAACATTTTTCTTGTTATCAATGATATGTTACAATTTAATACAATTTTACACCTACATGTGTCAAATTATGACATGTTTTGATGACAAATTGCTGATAAATATACATACTGATTACGTGGAGGTTTTTGCAGCCACCAAATTAAGGTGCTGCCAATATGGCTAAACAGCTGTGGCGTGATTGAGATACAACTAGCTGAAAAATACAATTAGCAGAACTTCGACGTTTCAAGCTATTAGGCCCAGCCAACAAGAGGCCTTCCCACGAAATGTCAAAGTTTGCATAATTATATTTTTCAAGTAGCTGTATCCAACACAGCTGTTTGTTATCGTTGTTGCCTATACTAGTCTGGACCGACTGCCATTCTCGTACCCAGAGCCCTTCTTACATGCGGTGCGACGAGGGGCTCTGGCCAAATCCATATGAAACTGGCATCTGATTGGCCACAACAAAGGTTGTTGTTCCGGTACCGGTTATGAAAGGTTGTTCAATTGAGGCCAATGAGCTACTGTTTGAAACGGCTAGTATGTAAAACGTATTTGAAATTACAACATTTAATAAGAATCTTATTAAATGTTGTAATTTAAAATACGTTTTACATGCTAGCCGTTTCAAACAGTAGCTCATTGGCCTCAATTGAACAACCTTTCATCAAACACAATGCTACTGAAGGACAACCACCTAGAGTCTACGTTTAATCAGTACCGGTTATATTCTATTACCATGTTTTTATGGTATCCGGTTATGGATTTGGCCAGAACCCCTCATCGCACCGCACGTAAGAAGGGCTCTGGACTAGTGTTAGTCACTAGTCACTCCCTCGAGAGAACTCATCCGACAACTCATCAAGAAATGAAATATGCCCACTTTTTGCTCTTGTCAAGTTGGTTCTGCCTTTGCATAACATTAGTTTAATCCAATTAAAAGCCACTCATTTAAGCCTGTCATGTTTATTTCTAAAATCAACATTCAAGTCTGGAAATTATTTATAGCATTATTACTACATATCAGATTTATTTGACAGGCATATCGATTTTGACCAATGGGAATTTTGTGTTGTGTGGGCAACGCATATTTTGTGTCTTGATGTGTTGTCGCCAGTCCCTCCTTTCTCCTGACTATCTGCCTATGCACTCTGTTAACCCTTTAAGTGGCAAAGCGCCCAGATGCGCCCTACTTTATTATTTTACTCTGTCTAATGCCAGACGATTTTACTTGTCAGGGGGAGAGTGCTGCCACTCAATGGATAGCGCAGTGTGGCTGATGTTTATAACACACAGCATCACCAACAATGGGTCATAATTACTAGCCTGACTTGAAAGATACATTAACATGAAAGTCTTAAGCACAAACCTTTTCCATTAATATAACAAAGTATTTTGATTTTGGTCAACTAAAGTCAACCAAAGTCAGAAGCATTGATAAAAAATCTACACTGTTCATCACTTAGATAATACAGAATTGATTTTGTGCAATAATGAAATTTCTTCAATTACTGTCAATCTATCATGTAATAAACTTTTCTGATCAGGCAACCAAGAAGCAACTTTTGTACTTGCCCATGCAGCCGATTGCATTTTCCAATTGGCTCCATAAAGCATTAGTGATGAGCATTTATGGTAATTTCTATACTTCATTGTTTTTTATCAACCAATCACAAAGCCTGTTTATATAGGTTGGTGGCGACCTAGTCCACTATTCTTCCCTCGGTGGGCTTGCACACGGGCTAGTGTCGCTAGTGGCGACCCACCTGTAATTGTTTTTATATGCCCCATGCAAGCCCAGAGTAAGTTAGACTAGTACCACTGTAAGCTACAGCTAGCTAAGATATTCATTAATGTATCTTTATCTTTTTTTTTGTAAATTTACTTTTGTTCACATGCCCATTGTGGAAACCAGCTTTAGCTGACAATGTTAGCGTGGTTAACCCATTGAGTCGCATTGCACCCTGATGCACCCTACTTTAGTATTTTACTCTGTCTAATGCCAGACAATTTTACTCGTCAAGGGGAGAGCACTGGCACTTAATGGGTTAACTGGCCTATCTGCCCATGTGTCTAATTAACCCATTGGGTCGTTCCAGAAAAGTTCCATACTCCTCCCATGGAGGAAATTTCTGCCGTCCGGAGGGGGAGGGGAAAAAAATTGTTTCTGATAATAGTAAATGTATTAGGACATCCAAAGGGGGTAGGGGGGTTAACTTCCTATTTCCTCTGTGGGGGTGGCATGGATGTTTTCTGGAATGACCCATTGAGTTGCATTGCACCCTACGTTAGTATTTTACTCTGTCTAACGCCAGACGATTTTACTCTGTCTAACGCCAGACGATTTTACTCGTCAAGGGGAGAGCGCTGGCGCTTAATGGGTTAAGTAAAGTTTATCATCATCATCTTGCAGAAAGTGAAGGGTTTATCAGCATCCCAAAATTCTGAGTCTGATTTTGACAATGTTGCTGAAGAAAAGATAAAGAAACTTAAGATGAGGAATTCAGAGTTGGTTGCCATTGCAAGAAAGTTGGAAGAAAAAGCAAAACAACTGCAAGAAGAAAAAGATCTGTTAGAGGTAATTTAAACAGTTTGTTGGTGCTTGATACCTTAACCAGCAGTGGCAGACACTTTGCAGAGCTGGCAAGTCTCACGGTTTACCTGTGAGTCTCCAGGTGTTGGGGCTGAACTCCAGATCTCACAGGCGGACTTATAAATCTCACAATATTTCAGGAAAATGATTTTTATTGATCAAATTCTCAAATCTTTGAATGCAAGGAGTATGCTGTATGCCCCTGCACATTTTCCATTCTTTTCTAATTCTTTCAAATCTGATTGATGAAAATTGTTTTGAAGAGCGAAGATAGAAAGCTAGCTAAGAAGCAAATGTATTCCAAGAATAACATTTTCTGATATGTGAAATCGTAAGTTGAAAAAATATAGTTCTAGTTTATTATGACTTTTAGAAATCAAATGAAGTGAATAATCCAGAAGTGGGCAATCTAAAGAAGGCATTTGCTAGGCAGAGAGCCAAAGATCTCGCTGAACGTGCGAAGCTTTTGATGAATAAAGATAACGAAATCAATAATTTAAAAAAGGAAGTCGAAGAAACACGTCATAATGGCTTTAATGAGGTACAGTTTAAAGTTTAGTTAGTTAATAATGAATAATCAAACTTTCATTCTGCCTGCTCATCAGTAGCCTGCTCGCAGCCTGAATTTATTGTGAAATTCATAATTTAGGGATTTAATTTCGGGCTGCGAGCAGGCTAGCTCATCCGTGGCAGATCGGGACTCGTTTGCATTAAATTTCTTGGAATATTTAGCTTACCATTGCTTTCACGACTAAATTTTAAATTTACTGTTTTGTTATACATGATTCAGCTGTCATTTACCGTCTTCCTAAAAGGGCGGTTGTCCTCGCTCCCCTTGCACCCCCCCCCCCCAATGTTGAAATCGAGTATCATTTTATGCATTCAATTTCAAATTATGTCTAATTTTCACTCACCATTAACCTAACTATACCACAAGCCATACTAACGCTTTAATTTGCCACGACGATAAGACGTCGTATGAAACAAAGACGCGCCACAGACGTTGTATTCGTCTAACCGTGACGGATAAAACTTCTTGGTCCTTGGATGAATTTAATTCATCAGACAAATTTCATTCGTTTCATACGATGCACTAACGTCGCATTTAATTCGTTCAATTAAATTCGTCTGAATCAAATTCGAAGACGTATGGAACAGGCCTAAATGGTTCAGTGTCATTAGGGCCATTTATGAGGAAATAGTTATTAATTTAGAATTTAGGAGTAAATATTTAGAGGGGATATTCTTTTTGTGAGGGGTTTATTCCAAAATTATTTCATTTCGAATTACAGTGAACTTTGCATGAAAACTTATTCGTGTTTGGGTTTTGAATTCACACATTGAAAACATGACGGCATCGGCTGTGACTGCATGTGCATTTGGATCATTCAGGCATCACAATGTCAATGAATGATCATGATTATATATAGAAATCAAATTGATTACCTTGCAGAACAATTGGTGATGTGTGGGAATTGTCCACTATATGTGATATGTGTATCCAAAATATTTTAATTTTACGCTATAGTTTTAACTTATACGCAATCAAAATGTGCAAGTATCGAAATGAAAAAATATTAAACTTTCGGAAGTGTCTTAATTTAATTAATAGTGTACATGTTTCATGAATCATCGTTATGTTTGGACATTTTCAATGAGATAGATGATTTATTCATAATTTGTTTGCAACCACGTGATTGAATTACGAAATTATTGACATTAAATTTTTAAAGATTCTATGCACTAAAATTTAAAAAGACTAAAACAGCATTAGGTAAAGGTAATAAAACTATTACGAAATCGATTTGTTTTAAAGGTGGGTCTAAATGTACGCTGGTATCTGAGGTTCCGGTTTAGTGGGTTGCTTGCGGAAAGCAGATGGTGAAGTTTGTTGTCTTTGTTTTTGGTTATTTTCTGTTTTATAAATTTCCCTATACTATAGGTCAGAATAATAGGATAGTACATGCATACTACAATAGTGTTAATGGAGAGTACATATAAATTATTTGGTCATAATTATTTGGTCATAAACGGCTGTGTTTATCGAAAATGCAAATTACCGTTGCCAAACAGACCAACTCATGCGTTATTATGATTTCCTAATTTTGATTTTTAAGAGTTCTCTTGTTGCTTTAGTTTATTATAGTGGTTTTATACTAGTGAAGAATGATTGTGAAAAACTAAAAATGAAAAAAAAAATTGCGCAAATTGTTATGTTTGCAGAACAATTGTTCGGCGGTGGATATTCGTCTCCTCTGCCTCTGGTGTTGGAAAATGCAAGAAACCGACCACGGTGACGTTTTGGATAAAAAAACACCATTCGTATACAAATGAGGGAAATTCCCGGCAGTGTACAATTGTTATATGCAAAAACATGACCTTGCATTTTTGAGAGTTTCGGTCCTTATATAAACGAGACAAAACTTTAGTAGAAGCAACGGAGAGGAACACACACTCGGTGCAAGTATTTTTAAACTGAAAATGATTACACCGATCCTCTATGTCTTCTTGATTCATGTTGTTGTATGTAAAACAGTAAAGGGTAGCGAAACGCATCAACTTAATAATGCAGGCAATCAAACAAGGACATTGCTATCAAGTCAAAACGAGACGTATGAAAACAATACAAGCAAAGAATGTCTTGTAACCGTCAACGAAACAGATTTGTTTTCTCTGCAGCAGCTGGTTCGAAGTAAAGTTGTTCATATTGTAGAACTTGATCTTCAATTTGCATCTAATATAAGCAACTCCATGATTAAGGAATGGCGTTGGAATTTGACAAATAATGTCGGTCAGGAAATCTTGTCTGTGCTCGCGATGGAAAATATGTTTGTAACTTGGACTCTCGATGTTGGTAGGAAGACAGCAAAAGTAGGGATATTTGACGAACCTCCGGGATGTGCCACATCTGGAGAAGAACCAGGAGATTTCATTGCTGGAGCAATCTTGAAGCAACTGTCATTTATTCATGTGAAAGAAATGTGCTTCGACAAAGTTTCAAACAAATCTACGCAGACGCGATGCTGCAAGATTATCGGTAAAGATCTTTTGAAGTATCAATGTTATGTGAGCGTAGCTGGATCTGAATTTGTGAACGTACTTGAATTGATACTCTCCGTGTACACTTACTGTCTTGGTGCTGGTGGCATATATATAGTTGTGCATTTCGGCATATTTTTACAATGGAAAAACAGAAATAATACCAAGGGTTATTACAAGTTAACAGAAAGTCCAATGTCTATATCATCCATTCTGTGTATGTTGTTTTGGGATGGTTATGGAAGATTCAAATCTTTTGTACGGAGGTGTCTGTTGATAGTTGTCTTATCATTGTTTTTTATTCAATTTAAGTGGTTTGATTCAATTTGGTTTATTGTGTTTTTTTCGTTCTGGGGTACGCTCTTTCCTTTTTCTTCGCTTTTCAAGGAAGATATAGAGTGGCCTGACAGCCCTGGCTCATGTATTAATGGTGATAAATATAATTTTTTTCCCACCCCTCGTCTTCTAAAAGTATTTTCTGATCTTGGTCATGAAATACGTGATGTTAGTTTCTCTGCCAGAGTAAATGTATTGGGTGCTATCAGTTTAATCACCTTGCCCTTTAACGTCAAACGCTGGAAAAAGTCTTTGTTTGGATTTTCTGAGAAGTTTATCGCTGCTCATACATTGGGATCTTCTCTAAAGGATAATGTTATGCTGTATAGTAAAACTGGCGTTGTTTGTTTGTGTTACTTTTTATATGTTTTTATGTTGCAAGTTGTCTTTGTATTATTATTCACATTTGAGTCACTTGTTTTAGTGGCACTGGCGGCGATAAGCGTTGGTAGTCAAATTCGTAAAGGTGAACAATGTCTCCGCATCAGAAAATGTCGGTGTATCATTTTCTTGACAAATATGATGTACGAGCTTTTTTGTCTGGTATTTTCTTTTCTTATTCTACTTTTGTTTTTGTGGTACATACCTTGGGTTGTCATTCCGTTGCTATCTGGCTTAATTCTCAATGTTGTGTACTTTTCTCCATACATTGTTTATGTATCGATTCTTACCTTTTACTCCAGGATGTTTTGGACATCTGTTGAACGGCAATATGTTGTCTTAATGAGGTTAATCTTCGACAGTAATGTGAACAACAATGACAACAACAACGATCATAACAACGACCATAATGGCAACGACAACAATGACAACAGCAGCAGCAGCAACAACAACAACAACAACGACAACAATAACAGCAGCAACAAGAACAATAACAGCAGCAACAAGAATAATAACAGCAGCAACAAGAACAATAACAGCAGCAACAAAAATAATAACAACAGCAACAAGAACAATAACAGCAGCAACAAGAATAATAACAGCAGCAACAAGAACACTAACAGCAGCAACAAGAATAATAACAACAACAACAACCGCAGCAACAACAACAATGAACATACTGAAATTGTGTGTGTAGTATCAGAAGAACTGTATGATAACATTAGAGAACGTCTCTTACCATATCATGGCAATCTGTTGCATTTTGTTTTGAATATTATCGGGATTTCTATATTCGCTTATATTACATTTACGTTAGTTCGAATCCTTCAAGCAAGTGATGTTTCCCCAACGGTTCAACTGCTTACAACGTTCGGCGTTAGTGCTTTTCCATACATTATGAATACTGTTGACGCAAAGAAAAGCGAAGAGCAAAAAGATACATGGAAAGAACAGCTAAAACATCGTGTGAAACCATTAGTGGATAAATTTACCGCTAACAATTCAGAATTAATTCGAACTCAATTGATTATACGACATCAAGTACTTCAAGCTCTCGATTCAAATTGGGAAGATGCCCATTTTCACGAAAGAAGACTGGAAAGTGTTGTATAAATCCTTCAGGAATCTTTTTACCCATAAAATATAGTGCAGTTGCAATGTGTTTTTTTTCAAAATATGTTCATATACCGATGTATATTTTAGCTTGTAGAACTATATTTAGATGGAAAAGCGTATCATAAAGCGATGGACGAAATGCATAGTTTTAAAAGCTTTTATAACTTTTTCTGTATTTAGCTTATAGGTAAATTTAGTAACTTGGATAAGCCACTGAGGTAAATTCAAGTAATGATATAACCGATATATACTATGAGACTATAAATGAATGAAACAGGAAGACTTCTTCAGGGGAATTTAAAATTTAAATCATATTGTATGTAAATTTGTATATTGACCTATTTAAGGTCGAGATTTTTCACACCCATTGCATTTCACTGATGAAGCCTTGATCGGCGAAACGTTTTTGGAGATTAAATTTGCCTGAAGAATTCTTGTTGTATTCATACTATATATACCAGGCACAGGGACGCCGGAGCGAGGGTGGGGCACAGGGGGGCAATGTTGACGGTAAGGGCAGTCATTAATTAATATATCGTTTCCGAAAATTTTTTTCACCAAAACAAGGGCAAAAAATTTTGAAACTTTTGACAACAATATTCCAGAAAATTTTACGTATATTTCAATATTACGTCCATTTCACCCGTAATTCATTCTTTTTAATCGTTGTACCTCATATTTTTTGGGTTAGAATTTCTATCTAAGGGCACTTTCAGCCCCCCCTGCCCCCTTACTAAAGGGCAAGGGGGCGATGCCCCTCCCCTGTGCCCCCCTTTCCAGCGTCCCTGACCAGGCATGAAACACCAAATTCTTTCGATATGATACCAAAGTGTTATATGTTTCATTTGTTATAGTAATCTGAACATGTCAGGAATGCTACTGTTAATAAAACCAGCATTTTACATCATTGATTTGTCTGTCTTTTTCCCCCATCCTTTTTCTGTTCAAGAAATCCCAATTTAGCTTATTCAAAATGCGTATGATAGCCTATTGTAATGCATATCTCAAACTCATCAATAATTAATGAGTAAATTTAAACATATTGCTTTATTTTGCTCGCATGATAAATAATACTGGATATCTGGTGATGTATTTTGATCCACTATCCAGTCCTAGCCCCTAGGACTGGATCAAAATTAATTCAGTCCTCGGACTGGATCGAAATTAGTTCACCTCATTTTTAGTAGTGATTTATTCGTATGAGATGTGATATTTCAAATCCGACTATATGAGGACTGGACTAGATTTCAAGTTCTCCCACTTGGATTGGGAGGTGTTGAAATCTACCGGGTGGCCCAAAAAAAAGTACTCCGGTTTGATTCGAAATAACTTCTAAACAAGTAAAGCTTTTAAAGAGAAATAACTTGCATCAAATAGAGGAAGGACTAACTTAGATTTTGATATATTACAGTTGTATTTTACTTAAAAATTGACGGAGATATTAATGTTCAAAATCGGGAGCATATTTTGGGATGTGTCTAAAATTAGCGAAAATCGGCGTATCAAATTTTAACTCCAGCGTTTGTTTGCTTAATGACATATCAGGGTAAATTGTATTTCAGCGAATTGTCGTTAGGGTTTGTAAGGGATATGGCGTAGATTTAGACATCTTACATGTAAGTCTTAACTTATTGTTTCCTGAACTATGAACGTTCGAAATTATGTAAGTATTTAATAGGTCTTTGCAAACTTAAGGTACTGAAAGACCATGCAAGGCAGGCGCTTCAATTTTTCTTAAATAACCTATTTTTTATGTTTTTCATGGGTTCAAAACAAAGTTGATTATTTCTCGGTTAGAGCAGGATTAATATTGTTCTTTAATGGAGGAAATAATATTGCTTTTTGCAAATACACATCACAGTATCAAAGCTACTATTGTGTTACGTTTTGTTCCAAAAATGTTGGATGTCTCTGGGGAGTTGCATGCTTGTTATGTCTTTACTTATGGAGTTGTATGGTTTGATTGTGTTTCATTCTCAGTTTATTCTGAACTTGCCAAGTTTAAGAAAGGCAAAAGAGTTTGGGTGTTCTTAACAAGATTTCAGAACGTTGCAGAAGTTAGAAAATTCATTCAATGTGAAGTTAGAAAATTCACAATTCCAATGTGACAGCGTGCCCTAATTCAGAACTACGAACGATCCATGACGATCCTTCGCGATACAGTGCATGGTCTCATGAAATAAGGAAACGTATTCGTGCTAGGAACATACGCGGATTTCGGACGAATAAATCTTGCTTGTATTTTGTAGATAATAATACTTTGTTTCATAATAAACAATTTGTCAAGTGTCATTTATTTACAGGTAATAGTGCATGTTTCAGTCGGGTAAATCTTGATTAATATTTGATACGCTGTTTTTGGCATATTGCAGACACATCAAGAAATATGCTCCCGATTTTAAACATTAATATCTCCGTGAATTTTTAAGTGAAATACAACTGTAATATATCAAAATCTAAGTTAGTCCTTCCTCTATTTGATGCAAGTTATTTCTCTTTAAAAGCTTTACTTGTTTAGAAGTTATTTCGAATCAAACCGGAGTACTTTTTTTTGGGCCACCCGGTAGTCCAGTCCTCATGGTCGGATTTTAAATATTACATAACAGTTATTGTGGCAATGACTTCAATTCAATTCAAGCAATTTTTAATCAGGAAGCCTACGTCACAATAATGTGTTTTTCAGTAGGGTCCTGCTAAACTACAAAAAACTTTACAGTGTTAATTAAATGTAAGTATAGTAATGCTATTTAGGAACTAGGCTAAATATATAGGGATAATTAAAGCTAGGTATCAATAAAGCTATTTAAGTAGACTTTAAAAGTTTGAAGGTCTTTTGCTTCACGAATTTCTTGGGGCAATTCATTCCAGTCATTGCTGGCAAAATTGACCGTTGTCCAATGTCCCCATTTATGTCTCGCCGCTGATTTACGTATGTTACACTTAGACCTAGTGTTATAAGCATGCATATCCTGATGATATGTGATTTCAAAATTATAAGAGAAAAGATTATTCTTACATTTATAAATCAATATCAAACGGTTAACAATCCTCCTGGTCTTTAGATCTTTCCAAGCCAACTTCTTCAAAGCAGAACTGGCTGACGATCCATAATCCAGGTCCAAAATTATACGTGCTACCTTATTCTGTAAGATTTGTAAATCTGCCATAAGGGTTTCATTCCCTCTGTCTCCCCATACTGTGTCAGCATAGTCAAAAGATGGCAAAATATAAGAATTATAAAATAATATTCTACTATGTAACGGTAAATAGTTAATACGCTTTAGTAGTCCCAGCTTCTTATTAATCTTAGATTTAATAGATTCGATGTGATCGTGCCATGTCAAGTTATTACTTATCATCACGCCAAGATACTTGTATGACTCCACTTCTTCCAGGGGTGCATCTCCAACGGATGTTACTAAGGACGTGGACAATCTTGATAAGCGTGGACCACTACCGATAAGCATAAATTTGGATTTCTTAATATTAATAGTAAGATGATTCGTTTTCAGCCAATCGCAGACTCTTGTTAAATCAGAGTTCAGTTTTTGTTGCAATAGCTTTGGACATTTGGACGAACAGTATAAAACTGTATCGTCAGCAAACAGGGTGACGTGACAGGATTCTAAGACATTCGGCAAATCATTAACATATATCACAAACAATAATGGCCCAAGAATGGACCCTTGGGCAACTCCTATTGATATCTTTGCAGTTTCAGACTGGGCGTTATTATAGACTGTTACCTGTGAACGTTCGAAGAGAAAAGATTTAAACCATTCACAAGCATGGTCATCAGCACCAAGTAGATGTAGCTTACGTAACAGGATTCCATGGTTTACGGTGTCGAATGCCTTTGCTAAGTCTATAAAAACAGTTCCAGTAAGCTCCCCAGCATCCATTGATTGTAAAACCTTGTCAGTAAATTGTGCTGTAGCCAGTACAGTGTTGGAATTAAGACGAAATCCAAACTGACTCGTTGATAGTAAATCATTGTCATCAAGGAATGCAGATAACTGTTTATGAATAGCTTTCTCTAGTATCTTGCTAATGGTTGGTAAAATTGATATTGGTCTATAATTTGACGGATTTTGCTTATCTCCTGATTTATAAATGGGAATTATTCTAGCAGATTTCCAATTGTTTGGGAAGACTTTTTCCTGAATTGATAGATTAAATAGTTTGGTAAGAGAAGGTGTGATTACCGACACTGCATCTTTGATCATACGAGCACTGATCTTATCTAATCCAGTGGCTTTATTTGATTTTAGCTACCTCATTACCTTGATTTTAACTACCTCAAAAGTATAGTTTAATGGCACTATTTGATCAAACATGTCTTTGCTCGCTAAACTAGGAGTACAACAGGCAGGTCATTGCCTAGAATTTGCGGATCGATCTTTTTTACCCATTTTCTCTTGCTGATCACGAGATTGAATACAAGCAGGAATTATCATGCATGCACGTTTTTGGGAAACGTTCCCACTTCGACCATCACCCCAAACATCGCTTGTATGCTTAAGCTCTCTAGCCGGCACACATTAAGCTCTCTAGCCGGCACACATTAAGCTCTCTAGTCATGTATATTTGCTCTTATTCTACCAACGCGGACAATACTATAAGCGGTTAACAGTTGGATCTCTTCTGTTACTGTAATTTACTTTAATTTTATGATGTTTTATTAGAATGGTGGCTGTGATGAAGAACTGGAGAAAATAGTTCACCAAACTTCTAAGGAACATCTTTTGCTGGAGAAACAAATTTCTTCAAAAATTGAGGTGAGTGAAATTCACAGTGTAGGTAGTTGTGGTTAGACATGCTTTCGTACATTGAATTGCCATAGTTAACTTGCAATGCATCTCTCTAATACGGACATCTCTCTAATACAGACACCTCTCTAATACGAACATCTCTCTAATATGGACATCTTTCTAATACGTACATCTCTCTAATATACAGACACCTCTACTACGCACACCTCTCTAGTACGAATATCTCTCTAATACGGACACCTCTCCAATATAGACACCTCTCTAATATGGACATCTCTCTAATATGGACACCTCTCTAATACAGACACCTCTTTTATACGGATATCTCTCTAATACGGACATCTCTCTAATACGAACATCTCTCTAATACGAACATTTCTCTAGTACAGACGCATCTCTAAATACGAGCACCTCTCTGAAACGAACATTTCCCTAAATACGAACACCTCTCTAAGACGGACACCTCTCTAATACGGATGCTTTACTCAGTTCAGTGTCATTATTGTAGATAAGATTGGCTGTAGTTCAAAATATGTATTGTTGTCCAATGAAACATTCAAAGCTTGCTTTCTAGAGTTTATTAGAAGAGATAAAAGATGTTACCGCCCAAAACACAAGACTGACAAATGATAATGACATTTTGAATGGACAAGTTTCTAAACTGCAAAATTTTGAATCGAAACATCGCACTATGGTAAGTTTTAACCTATATGTTCTTTGAAGGCACAGTTCAGTAAACTCAATGTTTTTAACAATAAAAATGTTTTAAAATGTTAAAAACATCAAGTTTGCTGATCTTGAATTATGCTTCATTGATTTTTCTAGTTAGTTTTTCAATTAAAAGGCTGTAATGCGCCTTAAAACCATCATTCAAAAGGCTGAACTGTGCCTTTAAAGTGCTTATGACACGAAATTTCACTCAATCTTTTCTTGATTGCATTGCAAAGATCACTTAATTTAATATTTGACTAAAATTTTCAGTTATCTGAAATGAAAGAAATGAGAGAACGCAATAGAACACTAGAGGATGCCTGTTCAGAAAAGGACAAGCGATTGTATAATTCGGTGAGTTTTTGTACAGTGACTGCTGAGTCATCAACTGTGTCCTAGGCCACCAATCTCGTACCCCGAGCCCGCGATCCTCGGGAAGGAACGTGAGGCTCTGGGATAATCCGTTTCATGGAGGAATCTGATTGGCCGTTGAAATGGAATGCGTAGTTCAATTATAATTCAATTTTAGCCTAGCCTGCGTGGCAGGCCCTCAAATTTATGGGGGGCCTGGTTTGCAGCGGGCAGGATTTTGGCGGGCTCCGGGGGAGGATTAATCCTCCGAGATTGTTAGGCTACATAAAATGAATTCCTTGATTCTCATCACTACAGTTTGAAAATGTCGAAGAGGCGGGAGGTTAGTATTTTATCAGTATAATTTATATATCAATAAATACAAAATAATTAATAACATTTAATATTTCTGAAATTTCCGAAGTGAAGTTGCGACTGTCACAAACCGAAATAAAAACATATTAAAATACAGTCGGGTATGGGCGTATGGCGATGATAATCAAGGAATTTATTTTCTATTTGTGGCCCTCACCTCTGCCATGTGAAATAGAATAATACTTACGAAACTAAATTGAGTCGTTGATTTGTAGGAATTGGAAAAACAAGCCTACACTGCGAAGAACGATGCATTGCAGAGGAGAAACAACGAGTTGTTATCCAAAGTAGACCAACTTAACAAGGTAGGACATGCAACGTCATGTGCAGTATATATGATCATTATTAATGTTTTGTGGTCGTTTTTGACTAGTATGCAGGAAGTTGAATAACTGCAGTTTTACCGAAACAAACCTGCAAACTTTTGACGCCATGCCATTATGGTGTTGTGACGTTATTTGTAAGCGGTTAATAGCCGAATAAAACATGGTTGTTTTGGGTATAGTAAGACACAACAAAATGTTCCTCGATAGAACTCGACTATTTTCGATTTGCAATTAATTCCAAACAACA
The DNA here is from genome assembly GCA_902702795.2 of Paramuricea clavata. Lineage (NCBI taxonomy): Eukaryota > Metazoa > Cnidaria > Anthozoa > Malacalcyonacea > Plexauridae > Paramuricea > Paramuricea clavata. The sequence continues at coordinate 103,478 of CACRXK020000091.1, forward strand.
TTGGAAGAATTTGGTAACCACGGTTGAAAAATATTTAATATACGTTGTCCGTGAATTTAGGTCGAACAAGAATGCTTAGATTTGAAGGGAAATGTTCACACATTGAGAAACGAGAATGACGTGATGAAAGAAGAGAATGCGAAATTACGAAAAGAAATTGAAAGGTTATCTGAAGTTAAAAAGGTACATATGACAGTTTAGTAATACTTTACATGGCAGTTGATTTGAATGTTAGTGGACTCCTTAGTCACGCCATTCCTTTGCCCCACCCCCAAATTGCCTAGGTTCCAGTCTTCTCATGTGAAAAAGCGCGGAAATATAAATAGAAGACTCTTGGTCTACACATACATCGACTGTATTTTATTTCGTTTTGTTTAGGACATTAAAAGGTTGGAGCAGGAAAATAAGGAGTTGGAGAATGAAAGGAAAGATGTTTTGTTAAAACTCGAGGAACGAGATAACGAAATATCATCTCTTCACGAGGTACATAGTGAGCATTTCCGGTGTCCCAGAAAATGTTGCCCCCCCCCTCCCTTGAAGACTTGAACCCACCCACCCCCGGCCATTTTTTACCCTTACTTTTTTAACCATAGAAAATTATTTTTAACCTGAGAACAAGCCCTAAACCTTATATCAAGAATATCCTGTATCCAGCTGGATTCTTCTAATGGAGAAGTTCAGATTTTGACTCCTGATACCATCAGCCAATCAGTTGCGTTTCATCTCCTCGATTATCCAATCAAATGCGTAATAAGTCCCTGAGAGGTAGTGGGAGTCAAATCTGAAACTCTGTTATTCGGCAGGGTATCGAGATTATCTCATTATCCGGCCGGATATTATATCCGATGCATCCCTAATCAAATTTTGTCCGTTATTTTTAGGCTCAAGAGGTTGCTCAGAGAGAATACTCCGAGGAAGTGAGTGGACTGGAAGATATGATTCTTAGGCTAAAAGAACAGCAAGCTCGGAGTGAAGATGAAGCAAATCCAACTGAAATTCAAGACTCGTTAAGTTCCGTTTTAACTTCAACACCTAAAGACAACAAGTGCACTCAAACTTCGCGGCCATCATCACCCATCATGTCGCCAATAATACACAATGGAATGCAGGAGTTACAACGAGATAGCCAACAAGGTAACATAGGCTACTAACATCAACTTTCAATTTTTTTCGATCAGACAGACAGACAAGCAGGAAGGGTGATAAAGAACAGTCACCAGACAGACAGATAGATACAGTAGTCAGACAGAAAGAGAGATATACTTCAGAGACCGTTTGGCAGACACAGCCGGAGACAGTTCAGTTCAGTTAAGTTTAGTTCAGTAAGGACTCGTCTTTATTGGTATTAAACATACTGTAGGTATTTTAAAAACTTTACTCCCATGAGATATTAAACTCCATACTTCTGCAGGAATCTATAGCCCTGGTTAGAGAGGTAACCACGTGAAAAGCACGTGCAGTAACTTCTGTGCTTATTCTTTCTTCATATTTAAGATGACGAAGAAACGAGCATTAATGATGAAGATCCAGGTCAAAATCTCCTGACTGTCCCGTACAACGGAACGAGCTCTTCGACAAGTTTTGATCTAGAGAAAGCCGGAACTCGTATTCAACAGTTAGCTGCTTCAGATTCTGACGAGGTTGACCGTAATGGCATAGCTAGTCAAAAGAATTTATCATCCATGTGTAAGTATATTTTGGCCATCGATCTGAACATAGCACTGCATTGAATATAAATTTCCCGAAAGTAGAGAAGTAACCGAAAGTTTATTTGAGTTTAATTTTATATTGACCTATCAGAGATTCATACCAAAATTTGGTATATGAACTTTTGTCGGCACATATACGGTTGGACAAGCTTTTGTATCAGACGCTCGTTTCCATTTTCGTGGGCCTGATGTCAGGTTTGCGCAATTTCTGGTCGTGGAACCCTGGCGAAATACAGTTGTAATTTTTCTCCCGTTACTAATACGTAAATGAATGTCCATCTTATTCGTAGCATCAGAGATAAGTGAGTATTCAGAAGAGACAAGTGGTGATGGTGAAGTGGAGACGAGTTATAGTGCTGATGTGAGTCAGGCCAGTGATATAGAGGAAGTGTGTCCAGATAAAACATTACAAGATGATGAGCACGTTTCTGATAATGAAGATCCTAGAGACAGTAAATATCATGATTTATTTGTGCATGCCTAGTGATATTTTTTAATTTCCTTCAACGTGATTGGCTGCAGGAATTTACTTAAAATGAGGTAAATTAATTTTGTTCAAGTCCAAGGACTGAATTAATTTTGATTCAGTCCTAGGACTGGATCAATATACTTCACCAGGTATTCAGTAATAGTATGTACTCTGGAGGTGGATACTGCTTTTCGCGCAATTTGATTGGTTGCTCAGCTTCAGATATCCTTGAACTAAGGCTTTGAAACATTTTCTAGACCCAGACATCTACATTGGTAGTCCATTACAAGATCTGCCCGACCTGGAAGAAAAACTCTCCATATTCATCGCGAAATATAATTATGATCCAATGTTGTATTCTCCCAATGAGAATCCTGAGATGGAGTTAGCATTCCAAGCTGGAGATTATCTTTATGTTTATGGTGACGTAGACGAGGTATGTAATAATAGAACATTTATACACTAGCTAGAGACTTTAAGCTTCGCGTTATACGCAAATGCCAGGCAAAGAAAACATTGACGGTATCAGGCAATAAAGAGTAAACGAACTTGCTGTTTTAAAACTGAAATACATAATTATTCTTTCGACGCAAGAAAGAAAATAGGAAACGAAAACGTTCAACGAAAATTTTTCCAAGAAAGTTCGAGCCTGCCGTTTGCCGTTCCCGGAAACGTGAAGCTTAGACTCCCTACGGTCATGTCATTCTGCGAAAGGGGATACAGTGTTACATGTGAGACAACTCTGTGTACTGTAGTTTGACTTTACCAAACACATCAGGGATTTGTGGGTAATTTTTTCTCCTGCAGTTACCCTGGACAAATCAAGTTAAGGTACATTCACACGCTGCGCGATTCCTATTCTGGCGTATGAAAATTACTGCTGACACCAGCTGCTGACGTGATGTTGTCTCTGAGTGTGTCCACATCATTGAACTATATAAGTAAACTGGAAGACTAACTCAGAGTTAGTTAGTTTTTCTGAGTTATGAGCAGAAATACTCAACACTGAACGTTGTGCTGTATATGAAACTGAAGCTATTGAAAAACGCTATTTGGTGTAGAAATTTCAAGACTTTAGCTAAAAGGGAATATTTAAAAACTACAAAAATAATTGCCGATAATTTGCCATTTTTCGCCGAATGGCAGTTGTTTTTGTATTTTTAAAATATTTTTCTTTTCGCTGAAGTCTTGAAATTTCCACACCGAATAGCAATTTTCAATAGCTTCAATTTGATATATAGCCCGACGTTTGGGATCAAGTATTTCTGCTCATAACTCAGAAAAACTATTTTGGCTTCAGCAAATCATAGGCGTTCATCATAGCAGTTAGCCTTCCAGTCCAATGGTCCACGCCGGGCAAGCTGAAAAGTTTGCTTAACAAGCGTAAAATGAATCGTGATAGTAAAGTTAATACTACTATGAGTGAATATTTTAATATTTAAAAAACAATTTTTGTTTTCTTAAAGGATGGTTTCTACGTTGGAGAAATGATGAACGGCGAACGTGGTCTGGTTCCTTCCAATTTTGTTGAACGTATTGCGGAAGACGAAGTCATCTTGAAAGAAAGTGATGAAATAGGTATTAAAATTGTTGGGCCTTGATTGGATCTATTCCCTTTAGGGTGCCTCGATAGGAAAAATCAACAAAAATGTTTTTTTTGTAAAATGGTATTTTTTTTAATGTTCAAGCTTAAACTTATCTATTTAATATTGACAATTTAACAGGAAAGGAAGGTATAGTCAATATGAAGCTGGAGCATTTTGAGCGCTATAGTCAACCTGTTCAGTGGCACAAAATTTTGGGGCCAATTTTCTCAAGTGCGGGGCAGTGCAATCTATAGTGCCAGGGGCACTGCAATCTATACCCAATATACACCAGACCTTTTTTGGGTGATGTACTAAGTATATGTTACTTCTGCAGAATAAAAATAGTTTCATTCCATATGTTCTTCCATGATGAAATTAGCTATGCATGATTTTTCCTATCGAACCACCTTAATATGTAATTTTCAGATCGAAACAATCTCACTAAACTATATTACCTCGCTTTATACAATCTTTATTATCTTTCCTTTAGCTGCAGATGATGGTAACCAAAGTGAAGGTAAATGTTTTAATTCTTGTTCTTTAAAGTGCTTATGCAACGAAGTTCACACCATTTCTTTATGATTTACTTTGTAAAGAAAATTGAAAATGACCAAATAAGGTACTTTGCCAAACTATCGAAGCTCGAGCTTCGAGATATTTAACAATTTTGTGATATGCAAATTATGAATGAACTGAATGTATAAACAAGGGTCTATGTTATAGCCAAGTTTATCTATTTCATTGTGTGATAAGATGCTGAAGTTATAGTTTTTTGTTTTGTATGGTTTATTCCATTTTTATTGATGTTATACTTTGTGTGTTTGTATATTTTCTTGTGTGTTGCTTGTTGTTGCAGTGCTTAAATTGATAAATTTTGGTTAGATTTTAAAAACATCTGCTTTAAGTGTTATTAAACATTAGTGTTAAAATTCATTTTAAATATAATTTATCATAGATTAATTTATTATATAATGCTACAGTTTAGTTGTAACAACTGTTTAACATAACATTAACATAATTGAATTTATATTGCGCATATTAGCATGCAGATATGATATGTTTATACTTAACAAACGTGTGATTATTTTTATAAACTATTATTTAAACTAAAGAAGACAGTTCTGATGAAGAAATAACGTTAAAAGATGAAGACGGCAGGAGAAAAGTAATACGACCTAAAGCTTTCTCGGGTAAATAAAATATAAGTTAAAATTAAATTATTTAATATTAAATATTAAATGATAATACAGTATTAATCAATTTGTTCAGTTTAAATACAGTAGAATTGTATGATCTAATATAACTTCGATTTTAGTAGCAGGCCTTAAAATATCGGTCGGTCACGGACATTGTCCGACCCATTCGTGAAATTGTCCGACGTAGGGAGGAAACTACCGGACATTCTGTCCGACCAAAGTGAAACTAAGGTTTATTGTTTGTCCAACCTAAGTGCATTTGTGTCCGACCGAACTGTAGCTTTGTCCAACGTAAATCAAAATGTATCCTAGAAGGTAACGCAGTCGAGCGCAGGGCGGCGAGCGAAATGGTGAATTGGAAAACGGGCTTAAGTTGTCGAAGTCTTTTTTATTACTGCTGTTCTGGAAAGCAAGTTAATTTTGGCTTGGAAATAAGTATGAAAGAAACAAATTATTTAATATCTTCACAACATTTACCGTTCAGAATTAATATATTGTGCTGATATTCATTTGTGTCATTCAGACTTATTTTCAAGTCAAACTGAACTGAAGGTCATCGGACATATATGTCCAACCCAAACTCAACGTCATCGGACATTTTGTCAGACGGCCCTGGAAAAGATATTTTAAGGCCTGGGTAGTCAAGTCGTGGCGACTTAAGGCGATTTTAGGATCCGGAATAGATATATACGTAAAAACATACAAATTGTTACAGATCTGCAAACAAGTTGCAACAAGGT